>JAPYZD010002043.1:0-31220 GCA_030522725.1 Ichneumoninae sp. B BG-2022a
AAGTGAAACGCATACTTCCGTGTTTTGTCGAGGGTCGGTCGGGAGTAAAAACAAGAGAAACAAACCACTATTGTGATAGCACTAAGACTTGAATTTATTATATTATTTTGTGTCCTCACGAATTTTAAAAAAAGGTTTAAAAAACTATATCAAAGTATTATATTCGTCCTTGGACAGAGAAAAATAAATCGCCCCAATTCCCCCGATATGTAACAAAACAGAAATTGCATTTAACGATTTCTACTATCCATGAAATTTATTGTGTGACATTTTTTTCATCACGAATAAAAAAAAGCACAAGAAAAGGACAACGATGGAAAGGCTACATAAAATTCTTATATTCGTCTCTGGGTCAAGGTCAATGAGGTTGCAGGTTCAACATCCTCGATTTTCCCATCGATAGCCACTCCGTCGATGAATTAAAAAAATAAAAAATTGATCACTGATACCTATATATATATACGTCTAACGTGATATTTCCGAAACTCACACGGGTGACGATGATCGGAGTGCCTAAATCTGCACCTCCGGCGATGCGTATTCCCCAAGGCCGATTCCGATCTCTGCGCAGCTTTAAGACAATAGTATGTTTCTTCGTCATACTCCGTTCTCACTGTCCGCCCACGAATATCGTACGTGTGTAAATCCTTTTTTTTCTTTTTTTTTCTTACAAATATATTTTCTTATAATTTTTTTTAATCACTTATTTTTTTTTGTTGCTTCTGTCCGGGTTGCGTGTGAAAACGGTGCACGGGACAATGGAGCGAGAATCGGAGTGGAGAGAGAACAAGTGGTCACGGTCGTGCGGGACCGACTGAGCTCGGACGGACGCTGCGTTTAAGCCGCGAACGGCGCGGTTCGGCTTCGGACGTACCGAGGGATAACTTCGCGCAGACTGTCAACTCTTTTGCGCTTGCCTTCGTCAAGCAAACGAAGCGAGATGCACTTTGACAGAGATTAGCCCCGCTGCAAAACTATCGCTGGGCTACTTCATCGAGGTATTGCCAAACGACATAACTGGGGGAGGGGGGAAGGGGGGCCCTGATGTTTCTACCGTTCTGGCCTCATTTCGAATTGGCATACGTTCGTTCCTCGCGTATTGTTCTGGCTATGACCTGCACTCATTTCTCTGGTATTTATATGTACCGCGATCGAGCGTAGGAGAGACCTATCGACCGATGGATCCCTCGAACGGTTCCCGTTGTATCCTTCGAGCATTTATTCGATCCGCCGATCTCGAACCGGTCGCCATCCGCCTTTACCGGTGTTCGATGAGAATTCATTTTTTAAAGATTTAATGAAAAAGAGAGGTTTTCTAACTCGGGCACGTTCATTGTACCGATTATAAAGGTCATTTTTAATTCGTTCGTTCATTCGATCCGCCGATTTTGAACCGGTCGCCATCCGCTTTTAGCGGTCTTCGACGAGAATTGATTTTTAAAGATTTAAAGAAAACGAGAGGGTTTCTACTTCGGGGGTGTCAATTAATTGTACCGATTATAAAGATCTTTCTCCATTCGTCCGATCTGCCGATCTCGAGCCGGTCGCCATCCGCCTTTACCGGTGTTCGATGAGAATTCATTTTTTAAAGATTCAATGAAAAAGAGAGGTTTTCTAACTCGGGGAAGTTCATTCATTGTACCGATCATAGCGGTCATTCTTAATTCGTTCGTTCATTCGACCCGCCGATTTTGAACCGGTCGCCATCCGCTTTTAGCGGTCTTCGACGAGAATTGATTTTTAAAGATTTAAAGAAAACGAGAGGGTGTCCACTTCGGGGATGTTAATTAATTGTGCCGATTATAGAGATCTTTCTCCATTCACTCGTTTAATCATTCGATCCGCCGATTTTGAACCGGTCGCCATCCGCTTTTACCAGTCTTCGACGAGAATTAATTTTTTTAATATTTAATGAAAAAGAGAGGTTTTCTAATTCGGGGAGGTTCATTCATTGTACCGGTCATAGCGGTCATTTTTAATTCGTTCGTTCATTCGATCCGCCGATTTTGAACCGGTCGCCATCCGTTTTTAGAGGTCTTCGACGAGAATTAATTTTTAACGATTTAAAGAAAACGGGAGGGTTTCCACTTCGGGGATGTTAATTAATTGTGCCGATTATAGAGATTTTTCTCCATTCATTCGATCCCCCGATTTTGAACCGGCCGCCATCCGCTTTTAGCAGTCTTCGACGAGAATAAATTTTTCAAGTTTTAATGAAAAAGCGAGGTTTTTTAATTCGGGGAAGTTCATTCATTGTACCGATTATAGCGGTCATTTTTAATTCGTTCGTTCATTCGATCCGCCGATTTCGAGTCCGTCGCTATCTGCTTGTACCGGTCTTGGACTAGAATACATTTTGAAAATTAAAAAAAAAACGAGAGGGTTTCTACTTCGTGGATATTAATTAATTATGCCGACTATAGACGATCTTTCTTAATGCATTCGTTCATTCATTCGGTCCACCGATCTCGTGCTCGTAGTTATCGGATTTTACTGATTTTTGTAAATTAATTTGTAAAGATTAAAAAAGAAGAGAGGTTTCTACTTCGGAGAGATTAATTAATTTTACCGACTGTAGACGAACTTTCTTTATTGCATATCAACGACGGGACTCGGGACTTTGTCAGCGCGGAGATGCTCTGTAAAAAGCGCGACCCCAATACCCAGCTGCTGTCGATTCGAGAGCGGAGCTTCGATTTATATTTAAACTCTCGGGTTGTCAACGTAGCGAACACCTTTTTTCGGGAAAGACGAACCCTATCCGTGATCGGTAATAAATCAAAGTATTTTTTCATGCTTAAAGCCATTAACAAAAATTGTTTCTCAACGATAAAAAATTTTTTTTTGTCGCAAGAATTTAATAAATCGCAAGTTGACCAGCCGATTAAAAATTTGGGACGGAAAAACACGCCATCGTTCGGGTTTACGATTCTTCCGAGGATGAAGCATTTCTGCCTCTGGAGATTCGGTGTTGATGAAATCACGGTATAACTTTCGAAAAAAAACTAATTTGAGAGAAAAATTAATAAAGCCATCGTTTCGCTGTTCATCGACAGTTTCACCGTGACTGCGAAGTGAAAATTATTTGCAAGGGCCACCTTAAAGTCTCTTGCGTGTCGATTTTTTAATCCCTTTTGATCAAACCAATTATGGCGTTCATTCAGAAATCACGATCTTCGAACATGTAACTGTTGTACCCTCGAATGACTATCGCGCACCACCCTGAGGGTGAAAATTTCATTCAACGAAAAAAAAATGTATTTGACGTAATACTCCAAAACTGTCGGATTCACGGCTGCGCACCGAGAGGTCAACCTATGCAACTACACCCAGAAAAATAATTTCTTTGGTTTAGATAAATATTTATTTAATTTAAGTAAATAGTTATTGAAATCAATTAAAATATTTATTGAAAACAAACAAAAAATTATTTGCCGGTATCCGTCAAATAAATTATTTTTCTGGGTGCATCAACGCTGCAAAACTATCCAAAAACGAAGAAGAGGAAAACGAAAAAGAATCTTTGACACGTCCTGTCACACTTTTCGTCGTGAAAGACTCAATCGAATAATCTTTTGTTTTTAGTAAAAAATTTTAACTCCGTGGTGTTCGACGATTCTCGATCGATAAATTGACACCTGCCACTTGTGAGTCCAACAGATTTTTTTTTTATCGATCGTACGACAAGGTACTCACATAAGTCTCGTAAAAATTTCCCAAGGAGAACTTGAGGGCCATCTTCGCGTTCTCCTTTTCTTCGACTTAAATTAATTGTTGAATCGTCTTCACCCGCTGAATCGTTTGTTTCCTCGTCCACCGGCGGGCACCTGGAGCGACGACGGTTTGATCCTACCTGTCTCGATCCAATTACCTTGGCGGACCTCCGATAAATGAATTTAAATCGCGGGAGAAAGAGTGTGTGACACGTAGTCGGGGAGGACCGAACGGGTGTTAGAGAGTACCCGAGGGAAACCAGGGGTGTGGACGGTTTCGAAACTTAAATTAGCCACCTATAGCGCTAAAGGTTAATCAATCATGGACTCGGGGTCCACATCACTGTTCTAGTGACTCATTTATCTCGATATATTCGTTGCATTGGCGAAAATCTACCGCTTCGTAGTGGAGATTCGATTAGGCGATATATCGTAGAAATTATTCGACGTACGAATGATCCGACAAATTAAGACGCGTCGCAGCGTACGTCAATGTGCTGACAATCGATGTCTAATTACGGAACCGAGACGCTCGGGCCGCGCGCTCGAAAAAGAACGGCGTGTACCGATCGATTAATCTATAATTAGTAAGGAGGATTAATAATAGAAATCGAATAATACAAGCGTCAAGAAAAATCGCAGTATTATTATTATAATCAATAATCGATAGAGAGAATCGTAGGAAATTTGAACCAAGTAACGAATTTATGACGATAAGAGGGAATTCGTAAAAATACGAGGGATTTTTATTTGAGTTAAAAAAATATATACAGCTGTGTAAAAATTCGTGGAAAAAGTGTGAGCAATTTTTAGGAATATTATTCGGTGATTGCTCGATCGACGATTAATCCTCGTATCTCGCTGGTTTCGGCGCCGATCTCGTAGACCTTAGAGACTCTGGGCTAACGTCCGGTTGGAGACTCGTTGACATAAAAATTGCCGTTCTCTTATTACAATACTCAATAATTAATAAAGATGTTGGGAAGAAATTTGAACCATGTAAAAAATTGATGGCAATAAAACGGTAAGACGAAATTCATGAGAACATAAACGGTAATTATTTCGGTAAAAAAAATTTGAATCATGTAAAAAATTGATGGCAATAAAACGGTAGACGAAATTAATGAGAACATAAACGGTAATTATTTCGGTAAAAAAATATACAGCTCCGTAAAAATTCGTGGAAAAGTGTGCTCAATTTTTACGAATATTCTTTGGTGATCGCTCGACCGATGATCAGTTTTTACGAATATTCTTCGGTGATCGCTCGACCGACGATCGTTTTTCGTATCTCGCTGTTTCCGCCGACGATCTCGTAGATCTTAGCGTCTCTGGGCTAACGTCCGGTTGAAGACTCGTTGATATAAAAATTGCCGTACTGTTTTTACAATACTCAATAATTAATAAAGATGTTGGGAAGAAATTTGAATCATGTAAAAAATTGATGGCAATCAAACGATAAGACGAAATTAATGAGAACATAAACGGTAATTATTTCGGTAAAAAAATATACAGCTCCGTAAAAATTCGTGGAAAAGTATGCAAAATTTTTACGAATATTCTTCGGCGATCGCTCGACCGATGATAAATTTCTACGAATATTCTTCGGTGATCGCTCGACCGATGATCATTTTTCGTATCTCGCTGTTTCCGCCGACGATCTCGTAGATCTTAGCGTCTCTGGGCTAACGTCCGGTTGAAGACTCGTTGATATAAAAATCGCCGTACCGTTTTTACAATACTCAATAATTAATAAAGATGTTGGGAAGAAATTTGAATCATGTAAAAAATTGATGGCATTTAAACGGTAAGACGAAATTAATGAGAACATACACGGTAATTATTTCGGTAAAAAAATATACAGCTCCGTAAAAATTCGTGGAAAAGTGTGTTCAATTTTTACGAATATTCTTTGGTGATCGCTCGACCGATGATCAGTTTTTACGAATATTCTTCGGTGATCGCTCGACTGATGATCATTCTTCGTATCTCGCTGGTTCCGGCGCCGATCTCGTAGAGCTTAGCGTCTCTGAGGTAACGTCCGGTTGGATACTCGTTGATATAACCGTTGCCACCTTCGAAGAAATAGGTTTATGGAGTTTCCGCGAACGCGCTGTTAACCAAAGACCGTGTAACGATAACTCACCCAAGATCTGTATCGCGTCCAGTGCAACTTTGGTTGCATTCTCGGCGCAGTACAGAATCACGGCGGCGCAATCTTTGCGATTTGTGTGCCCAGCATCGCACGCCCGTGCAACCGAGTACAGATAGCTGCGACTCGCGCTCAGAGTCGTGTACATGTCGGCAATTTTTCCCTGCAAGATCGATCAAGATTTTGAGCACAAAATAAATTCTGCATTATCGACACCTGCCTAGCGGCTTTCGTGCAAAATAAAAAATATTTATAACGAGTCACTTTACCTGAATCAATTGGAACTCCGCTATCCGTTGACCGAATTGTTTTCTCGTGTGAGCGTACTCGTAAGCGACGTCGCAACAGGCCTGAAGGATGCTGCAAATCATAATCACAAGCTCGTCGTTATCGCTCGAATTTGCACAAACGATAACTACACTGAAAAAAAAAATTCGCTTGCGGGCTGCCGAAGGAAAAAATGTTTGTTTCAATTCTACTTTCAATTCTTACAATTCCATATGATATTGAAACAACGACGGCAAGACTGTCAAGGTGACATGTTATCGTTTCAAATCGGTATGAAATTGTACGAATTCAGAGTAGAATTGAAACAAAGTTTTTACTTCATTGGCAGCCCGCACCCAGAAAAATAATTTATTTGTCGGCCACCGTTTATTTGGTTTAAGCAAAATATTTATTTGATTCAAATAAATATTTACTTAAATTAAGCAAATAGTTACGTAAATGGAATAAATATTTATTTAAATCAAATAAATATTTTACTTAAACCAAATAAACGGTGGACGTCAAATAAATTATTTTTCTGGGTGCGCAAGCAAATTTTACTTGATTCAATGATTTTTTTTTTCTGGTTACGATGATTAAAAAATTTACCCCACTGGGCCAGCGGCTAAGATAAGTCGTTCCAGATCCAAACCACTGAACAGCACGTAAATGCCTCTGTTCACTGCGCCCAGCACATTGGAAGCTGCGCAAAGTCGAAAACTAAATTTTTTTAATCTGCTTTTCAGCGTGCAAAAAAAAAACCGCA
Source organism: Ichneumoninae sp. B BG-2022a (assembly GCA_030522725.1). Taxonomy (NCBI): domain Eukaryota; kingdom Metazoa; phylum Arthropoda; class Insecta; order Hymenoptera; family Ichneumonidae; species Ichneumoninae sp. B BG-2022a. Next base: position 6,899 of record JAPYZD010002043.1, read on the forward strand.
AACTCACCGGGAACTTTGCAATTTTCGAACACTAATTCGGCGGTGCTTGAGCCCCTCATGCCGAGCTTGTCGAGTTTTTGAGCCGTGCTGAAACCTTCCATTCCCTTTTCGACGATAAAGGCGGTGATACCATGCTGGGGTTTCGAGGCTGTGGGATCGGTGCGCGCATAAACGACCAGCACGTCGGCGTCCGATCCGTTGGTTATCCAAAATTTATTTCCATTTAATACGTAATGATCCCCCTGATTTTCGGCTTTGAGTTTCATCGATACGACGTCCGAACCCGATCCTGTCTCGGACATTGCCAGAGCCCCTATATGCTCGCCGTTACACAACTTGAGCCACAAAAAAAATGTTGTTAAAAATATTATTGTTAACTAGCAGGTTGTTGTTGCACGAGAATCCCTCGCTATGGAATTTAGAAACAAGACATTTAGATTTCCGAGGGTTTACTGAAAATGCGTCACTTCCGGTCAACAAGTGAGATTGTCAAACCGTACGTCACGTATTTCAGGTATGACGTCACTTCCGGTCTAAGAATGAGATTTTTCGAACCAGAAGTAACCTATTTTCGGTATGACGTCACTTCCGGTTTGAAAAGCTAATTATTCAACCGGACATGACATATTTCCGGTATGACGTCACTTTCGGTTGAATAATTAGATTTTGAAACCGGAAGTGACGTATTTCCGGCATGACGTCACTTGCGGTCAAAGAATGAGATTTTCAAACCGGAAGTGACGTATTTCCGACATGACGTCACTTCCGATTTAATAATGAGATTTTTAAAGCGGAAGTGACGTATTTTCTGTAAATGGTCGCAAATCTGAATTTCCAATTAAAAAATTCCATAGGCCATAACGAGGGCGCGAGCGTCTGAGCCAAAACAACTAGCTAGTACATTAACATTATGTTTGGTGCACATTATGCAGATCGATCGTCATATGAGAGGATCGAAGGCCGAAGATCTCGAGGAGCCCGCCCGAGATCTCCGATCCAGTAATTAATCACCTTCGGCAGGTACTTGAGCTTTTGCTCCTCCGTTCCATTTCTGTGAATTTGATTAAGACACAGGTTCGAGTGGGCACCGTAACTCAGTGCCACCGCCGCCGAAACACGGCTGATTTCTTCTATGGCGATAATGTGATCCAAGTAAGAACCACCGGTCCCTCCGTACGCGCTTTTTGCGGTGATGCCAAGAAGACCCAGGTCACCCAATTGCCTCCAGAATTTCTTAACGGAAAAGGATGAGTTCAATGTGCCGTGAAAATTCTTCATCGGTAATGAAAATTTTGTAACAAGCGTTTTCGATTTTTGCACCTTGACGAAACGATGTTTTTACCTCGAGTCAAATTATTTGAGTAAAAATATTATCGGTCGATTTACTAATGTACCAAACGTTTATTGGAGTGGTCCAAAAAAATTGTATTTTATAGATTAAAAAAAAATTGTTCAATCAAACAAAATTGTTTTCAACAATGTTTACTTCCCACAAAAATAGCGAGCAGAAAATGATAGTTCCGCTCCGAACGCTCAATTGACCTCCGGAGCGAAGAGAACTACAGTGGAACCCCGATTAACCGGGATGCTCGGGACCGAAGAGTCCAAGGATAATCGAAATTCTGGTTAATCCGAACTATACAGCGAACTATAAGTCGATAATGGCTAATGGTACAACTTTATTTGGCTAGTTACAATGTCATTTGGTACAACTTGCACTTTATTGTTAAATAGTGTGAATAACAATGTAAAGTTTTGAATGCTTTTTTTCATTAATTGGGTCTAAGCCAGTCTTTCTTTAGAAGTACTCAGTGACTTTGGTTTGCCTCTTGCACTTCCTTCGATTTTCGTCTATCACCTGTTTCATTTTTCCCCGCTACGCGCATTAAAAAAATAAAAAACCTCGAAAGACGCACGGTTAATCCGCTTACCAGTTAATCGGGCTTCTACTGTAAGTTGCTATGAATATATGCATGCTTCAGTATATCGACTCCAAGGCATGATATTCATGTATTACGGCATCGTCAATATGTATATGGCTAGCTTTGGCACGTAAAAACATTTTATTCCGTGTTGCGTTACCGCGACGTTCCACCTATGAATTCTTCTACCTCTATATACTCACTCGCAGATCGTTGAACTCATTACTTTTATCGATATCCGCAGCTTTCGGGGCGAGTTCCTTTTGCACGAAATTGAAGACGACCGACCGCAGCTGTCGAATGAAAATAAATCTATGTATACATATATATATCTCCACAATATATATATGAGGTATTCCATACGCTTTCGAACGGTCAAAATCCCGACCCTCTCCAAAAAAGTTGTAATTTCACCACACTTTATGACTATTTACAAGGGGTTTTTGTGATCCTTTTCAGTATTTTTGGATCGTATTTTTTTGAGACATCGAAAAATTGAACTTTTTTTAAAGAACCTTTTAAGATAAATCAAACATGACATACTGGCTGAAAAAAAATATTTTAGTCTATTTTTCATAGAATTGGAAGTTTATTGCATTCAAAAAAATCTACAAAATTTTGTTTTCAAAAGTTCATTTAAAACTGCAACTTTTATGTCTTGAACGTTTTTTAGTAGGACTAACAGTTTTTAATATATAGGCGGTTTTTAAAAAGTTCAATTTTTCGACATCTCCAAAAAAATACGATCTAAAAATTCTTTAAAAAATTTCAAAAACCTCTTGTCAATAATCATGAATCGTGGTGAAATTATAACTTTTTTGGAGAGGCTCAGGTTTTTGACCATTCGAAACCGTATGGAATACCTCGTGTATACCGGTGTATTTTATAGTTATTATTCAATCGTTTGATCTGAATTGATATAATAGCGGCACCGATAGTGATCAAAGGTCAACGCCGCTGCAGAGGCACTGTGATGCCTTGTTAACCGCATACTATCTATATAGTATATATCTACATCACGAGATACCGTCGCACATGCGTTACGATATCACTCTTCAGTTCCCACTAACCTCCTTCTGTTGATCGGTCAGTCCGAAGATGTGCTCGTCTATCGGGTAGTACTGAGACAAGGCTCTAACGCCACTGCACTTGGCACCATTCTTCTTCAGTAAACCGAACAGTCGCGATGTACCGCGACACACGTTGACGAAGCTCATTGTTGCAAGAGAAGCCCCGAGCTCGATCGGCACTGGACTGATTGTAATATCGGCCGAAGTGACGACGACGTTGTTTAGAGTAAACAGATATGTTCGGCTGACACGGTGGAAGATAACGTGCCGACATGGTTATACACATATTAATATGTACACATATTACACACACACATATTATACACATGTAATATGTACACATATTAATATGTACATTTTTCGATAAGAAACGACTCACGAGAAATTTCCCCCACGCACGATCAGTCCGAGTTTAGAATATTTGAAGGGCACTTTCCTCTTATCCTTAACGCTGATAAATAGTACCAATTATCTTTTAATAAACCGTAGTCAACTTATTGTTCTATACAACTGTGATGAAACTTTCATACCGTACGTTTATGTTCTAATTGATGGGATGACAAAACTCTTTTTAAAATCTTGATTGCAGGTCGCGTTATAGTTCAAGAAAACGCGCTTCATCATTCGTAATTTATAATTGCATTAATAATCGAATGACCAGGGATAAGTTTGAGAAAACGACAAAAGACTATTATTGCTGCAACAATTGTCGAGTAAACTTGAAAAAAATGTAATTATCGGAACAAAAACTTTAAGAAAAGAGAGTGAAACTTCGATTATCGATTTTTAGAGTAGAGTAAACCAGCCAATGAATGGACATGGCCAATGAATGCAACACTTTCCGCAAGAGCACGTGTATAACAAACGTCTGTTCATTGGGTTTTTGCTTGAACTGTCCATTCATTGGCCGGTTTACCTTACAGGCGTGAATATCGCTCTTGTCTTATTTCGGTTGCGCCATGCTTCTTTTCGGCGAATTTGAAACAACATGCGTCGTGTCGTTTCGTTGGAAGGTTATGGTCGGTCAATGTAATGATCGCACAGTCTCGTAGAAGCTGCAAATAAACAATGATTCGACCCGTTGATAAAACGTAAAAATGGGTGAAATGAAATTGAACGGCCTGGAGGGTCTGAAGACCGAACAAAAATATAACAAAGTCGTAAAACACATACAGGTAAATTTGAGGTTAAATTTCACTCGTCATCCGTAAATTAGGGTAAAAAATTTAAACAAACTTTATCGACGAAGAGATCGTTAATGTTTTCAGGACAAATGGAAATTGGTGCCCGCCTTCCTTAAAGGAAAAGGCTTGGTGAAGCAGCACATAGATTCGTTCAATTATTTCATCAACGTCGAGATAAAAAAAATCGTCAAAGCCAACGAAAAAGTTATCAGCGACGCCGATCCTCTGTTTTACGTAAAGTAAGTGTCAGGTGCAAAATCGTTAAAACGTTTTTTTTGTCAATAATTTCCGTCAATGTTAATCACGAAAATGACCAAAAAAAGGTACCTGAACGTCTACGTTGGCTCGCCGGATGTCGAGGAGGGTTTTAACGTAACGAGATCCACCACGCCACACGAATGTCGTCTCAGAGACTTGAATTATTCGGCTCCCATAACGGTGGACATAGAATACACCAGGGGACATCAGCCGATAATCAGAAACAATCTCCTTATCGGGAGGTAAAATTATCAAATGTTATAGATTTTTTTTTAATTGAGGAAATTTATTTTTTAATGCTGGAAAAGAAAATGAAAGTTAACCACTCAAGAATAATTTTCTTGCGGGCTGCCATAAAAATATATTGTTATTCACCGTATTGTTGGTTATCAACCGATAATTAGAAACAATCATATCGGAAAGTGAAATTATAAAATTTTATAGATTTACAACAAAAAAATGGAGAACATTTATTTTTCAAAAATGAAAAAAAAATGTTTGCCCATTCAAGAATAATTTGCTTGTGGGCTGCCATAAAGATATATTGTTATTCAAGTGCTACCCTTGATTGTCGCAATTAAAACTTTTTTTTCCGATCCATAGGATGCCGATAATGTTGAGAAGTTCGAACTGCGTTCTGACGGACAAGTCTCACTTCGAGTTGGCAAAAATGAACGAGTGTCCACACGATCCTGGCGGCTACTTCGTCATAAACGGTCAGGAGAAGGTGATCCTCATACAGGAGCAGATGTTAAGAAACAGGATAATACTTGAGGAGGACAGCAAGGGTTGTTTGGTGGCGTCTTGTAACAGTTCCACTCACGAGAGAAAAACGAGAACGAACGTAGTTGGCAAGGGTGGGAAGTATTACATGAGACACAATATCTTTCAGGATGTGAGTTGTTTAACAATGAAAAAAATTCAAATTATATATCGACGAGACGTGTAGTTCGATAATTAAAATTGCTGCCTGACCTTTCAGGACATTCCCGTCACGGTAATATTCAAAGCTATGGGAATAGTGTCCGATCAAGAGATCGTCCAACTCATAGGCACGGAGGAAGAATTCATGAAAAAATTCTCACCCAGTCTGGAGGAATGCCACGTGCTCAGCGTCTTCGCCCAGAATCAAGCCTTGAAGTTAGTTTCAAAATAACGATGTTTATATTTATAATTATATTCAAGCAAATACTTACTTGCTTTCTTATTTCGTTAACCTCGATGCAATGTTATTGTTGGGATAACATTATTTACATTTACTGCGCAGGTACCTCAGCAATAAGAGAAAGCAAAAGAGATACTCCTCGGTATTAAAGACCAGCATAGTTGACGAAGTCAAGGATCTGCTAGCCACAAACGTTCTGTCTCACGTTCCGGTAAACAATGATTCGATCCACTAAAAACACACGCGATCAGATTTTATTTCCCATATATATATTTTGGAAAATTCGATGTAATTTCGGACTTTCGGTTTTTATAGCATATAAAATGGATTTCGGAATTCCGAAATTCAGTGCTATATGCAATAATTTCAAAAATTCATTTTTCGTAGCATACGGAATATATTTTGAAATTCCATTCCATATGGCATGGAATGTCCGCACGCTATGAATCATGCGATCCATGCGTGCGCGCGAAGCACGCACGTTTTCCATGAAAATAACGCGATTTGTTCGCAGGTGGTTGACTTCAATTTCAAGATGAAAGCGACCTACCTTGCCATGATGATCCGCCGAGTCATGAGAGCCCAAGTCGACGGCACACTGGTCGACGATCGAGACTACTACGGTAACAAGCGATTGGAATTAGCTGGTTCGTTACTCTCGCTCATGTTCGAAGATCTCTTCAAGCGCTTCAACTGGGAGTTGAAGCAAATCGCCGACAAGAATATTCCGAAAATAAAAGCCGCTCAGTTCGATATCGTCAAGCACATGCGACAGGATCAGATAACCAACGGTCTTGCGTTCGCGATATCCTCGGTAATTGTCGTTTCAACGATTTCACTTCTGGCAGCAGATTGAACGATAACAATAGCTTTAATTCGTCGCAGGGCAACTGGACCATCAAACGTTTCAAGATGGAACGTCACGGTGTGACCCAAGTCCTCTCGAGGTTGTCCTTCATTTCCGCACTGGGCATGATGACCAGGGTAAACTCGCAGTTCGAGAAAACTCGAAAAGTCTCGGGGCCGAGATCTCTGCAGCCTTCGCAGTGGGGAATGCTGTGTCCCAGCGACACGCCCGAAGGAGAAGTCAGTATAAAAAGATTAACTCGTCGAATTATTTTCGACATAAAAATAGCCACTAACAAATATCGCCGTTCCATAGTAAAAAATAATTTCGTAAAATCGGAATGCGAAATTTCGTACAAACAATTTTATTAAGTGACAAACTCGGTTGTTCAGGGTTGAATATACAAACCGCTCCTTTTATTTCCCGTGTCATTGACAATTTTAGTTAGTACTTTTGTAAATCTAGAGTCGGATGATGCGATCAGAAAATTACCACATAAAAAATTGTGGAAGTTTGTGGACAATAAGTTCCTGTAAAAAACACAAACTTTTTTTACTGTCTCCGACCGACTGCTATAGTTGAACAGAGCTCAACTCGATAATTACTATTTCAGGGTTGCGGCCTGGTGAAAAATCTCGCTCTCATGACTCACATTACGACGGAGGTCGACGACGAGCCGATCGTCAGATTGGCCTTCAATCTCGGCGTAGAAAATGTGAATATCCTCGGCGGTGAAGAGATCAACAACAAAAGTGTTTACATGGTATTTTTGAACGGTAATATTTTGGGCATAGTGAAGAACTACGATAGGCTGGTCAATGTATTCAGGATGCTGAGACGGAAGGGTCTCGTGAACGATTTCGTCTCCATATACCTGCAGCACCAACACAGGTCCGATAATATTTCAATATCAACTAAAAAAAAAAATCGCGTAAAAAAATCCCTCTTATTATCGGAAGAAAATATTTGACCTAATTTTGCGTGTCATTATTATTTCCAGATGCGTGCAAATTAGTTCGGACGGCGGTAGACTGTGTCGTCCGTACATAATCGTCAAGAGAGGGCAGCCTCTGGTTCAAGACGAGCACATGCAAGCTTTGGAGCAGGGTGTGAAAACCTTTGAGGATTTTCTTCAGGACGGTCTTGTCGAGTATCTCGATGTAAACGAGGAGAACGACAGTTTCATAGCGTTCAACGAATCGCACATAAACGACATCACGACACATTTGGAGATCGAGCCGTTCACGCTTCTCGGTGTGTGCGCTGGTCTCGTTCCATACCCGCATCACAATCAGAGTCCGAGAAACACCTATCAGTGCGCTATGGGTAAACAAGCGATGGGAACGATCGGTTACAATCAGCGCAATCGCATAGACACACTTATGTACAATCTCGTTTATCCGCAAGCGCCGATGGTCAAGTCTCGAACAATCGAACTCATAAATTTCGACAAATTACCGGCCGGACAGAACGCGACTGTCGCTGTTATGTCTTACAGCGGTTACGATATCGAGGATGCGCTGATTTTGAACAAGGCATCTATCGATCGGGGCTACGGAAGGTGCCTGGTCTACAGAAACGCGAAGACGACCCTGAAGCGGTACGCCAATCAAACGTACGACAGAATCATGGGACCGCTTATCGACGCCACAACGAAGAAACCCGTCTGGAAACACGATGTTATCGACACGGATGGCATCGCGGCTCCGGGCGAAATGGTGGAGAACAGAAAAGTCATGGTCAACAAATCAATGCCGTCGGCAACGATAAGTCCCGTGAATCCTACGAACGTGCCGGCTCAGCCGGAGTACAGAGAAGTTCCGGTCGTGTTCAAAGGACCGGTACCGGCCTACGTTGAGAAAGTCATGATATCGAGTAACGCCGAAGATGCGTTTCTCATAAAGCTGCTGTTGAGACAAACCCGGAGACCGGAGATCGGCGATAAGTTCAGCAGTCGGCACGGTCAGAAGGGAGTAACCGGTAAATTTTTGCAACAATTTTATCGACACGTGAATTTTCATGAGTTACGCGTTGTAAATACGGCTTGTCTTTCGAAGGTCTGATCGTGGAGCAAGAGGACATGCCTTTCAACGACTACGGTATATGTCCCGACATGATTATGAACCCCCACGGTTTTCCCTCTCGGATGACGGTCGGTAAGCTGATCGAGCTGCTCGCCGGCAAAGCGGGTGTTCTCAAGGGCGAGTTTCACTACGGCACCGCTTTCGGCGGCTCGAAGGTCTCGGACGTTTGCGAAGAGCTCGTTAATTATGGCTACAACTATATGGGCAAAGATATTTTTTACTCAGGCCTCACTGGCGAACCGCTCCAAGCTTACATCTATTCCGGACCGGTGAGTGAATGAAAATCGCGAAAAAAACTATGTAATCGTAATCTGAAAATGAATAGGTCGGAGACGATAATTAGTTTCGCGCATAAGACGCGTGTTAGTAATTTCTAAAACGGACCAAAATTACTGTAAAATTGACTTTTTTCGCAGGTGTACTACCAGAAACTCAAACACATGGTTCAGGATAAAATGCACGCGCGAGCTCGCGGTCCCAGAGCAGTTCTAACGAGACAACCTACCGAAGGTCGATCGAAAGAGGGTGGATTGAGATTGGGCGAGATGGAGAGAGATTGCCTTATAGGATACGGAGCTAGTATGATGCTGGTCGAGAGATTGATGATATCGAGCGATGCCTTCGACGTCGATGTCTGCAACAAATGCGGTCTGATGGCTTACAGTGGTTGGTGTCACAGTTGCCGGGCGAGCGGATGCGTCTCGACGATTTCCATGCCGTACGCTTGCAAACTTCTGTTTCAAGAGCTGCAATCTATGAACATCGTGCCGAGATTGACTCTGAAGAATTACTGCGAATAACGCGACAGGGTGGAAAAGTTTTTTGTATTATTTATACAAGTCTCGGTCGAGTTATCGTCGCTAAATAAAATGTACAGTCTGACGAAAAAATCAATTACAAGCTTTTCATTCCTTCGAATAGGCCGATGAGCGCTATTTTTTTTCTCCGTGATTCGTGTGGAAAAATACATTAAATATAGTCCCGGAGCTACGACGACCGAAACAAAGTTTATCGGGCGTTTTGATAGCCAACATTGCACAAATTAACGATTTTGCGTATTTTCAAACAGCTTCCCGATGGCATCGCGGAAAAAACCCAGGTGCCTATCATGTTGTACGGCGGGAAATAGACAAGATAATGGATATGACGAGTTTAAAAAGGCTACATAAAGAGCTACCATTTAAATTTTTTGAGTAAAATTCAATCAAGAACGCATAATTTCGTGAATTTTTTGCGCCAAGCACAGGTCCGACAAAATGAAGCACGTTGGGGCATTTTTTCACGTTGAATCGGCCAGCTATTTTGCATAAAAGTCAACCACGACTTTGACGTTGAGAAAAGATGAACATTTCAATTTTCGTAGCAGTTTTTCATAATGTTCCTTTATGCGCGAAGCTTCCTCTATGAGGAATCCAACAATACAGGGACATGAAAATAAAAATTCTCAACTTTTATGAGGAAGTGATATGAAAATTTCAATTCTCACCTTTTACGTCAAAGCGTTATGAAAATTTCAATTTTCAATGTTTTAAAAATCTAACGATAACTTGTCCACCGAAACGTATATTCTTGCAGCCATTATCGAAACTCACCCGTAGCCACCGATATGCGCGAGGAGCCCATGCAGCCGATATTGAAACGCGCCTATTAAAACGCGCCCTCGGCGCATCCGAATCAGCAACTGGTGGACGCGATTCCCCTCCACCGAACTCTCAGGGTGTCTGTTTCGTTCGCGAGCGCGGCCGATGGCCGATTCGTCAAACTCGAATCAACAGCCGGTCGAAGCGAGAGGAGTGCGTGAGGTGTCGTTTTCGTTAACTTCCAACACACAAGATTCGACGAAAACAATCGCCGCTTCCTCGTCCCGCGAATCTCACACACTTTCCCCCGAATAATGTAACAGAGACCCCCGACACAAACGCGTCGCTTTCTCATCGGTTGTTTCGTGTTTATATATTTACTCAACGAAAAGTAAAAACTCAAAAGAAGTAACGTCGATCGCACCTGGTGAAAAAAAAAAAAAAAAAATACACGGGGGGGCTCCGGGCCGAGAGTCTTCGCGAGAGAGGGAGAGAGCGCGCGTTCTTTGGGTTTTTTCGGCCATATATTCGTGATACGTGACGTCTGGACGACGACGACGAAGATTAAGACGGGTGGGAGTCGCGCGCTGTCGAGAGACACACAAGCCAAGCACCGAAAAAAAAGCCTTCGGGACGTCGCCGAGTATGAGCTCCAACAACGCTAAAGCCCTCTTCGCGTGCTCGAGATGCTTCTCGAGGCATCCCTTCGAGGAACTGTCACCCGGACAACAGTTGTGCAAGGTATCGTGTCCCTTTCGTTCGATCATCGTTCTCCCGCTTTATCTTGCTCTATTATTATCGTCCCTGCCAGCGACGCTGTTTTCTCCGTTCGTCCGCGATCGCACGAAGAAAATAACGATAACGCGCCTAATCGGCGTCTCGTCGAAATATTCCTCGAGGCGTGTACGATGCTAATATTAGAATTTTTAACCTCCGAGAGCGACTCGCGGACGCACCGGTCACTCGTCCGAACCAATCGTCATACTTGCGAGTCCGATATTGTTCAATCTCGTCCTATGTGCATCCGCATCGAACACATCGTCATTATCTCGCTCTGCAAACTCCGAATTAACCTGATCGCTGCCGTCGCGCGGCACCTTGTAGTCACGATTTCGTTTTGGCGTCCCACTTTCATTCAAGGCGAAGGCACTCTTGGATATTTGTTTGTTTTTGTCGCGATAACCGAAAATGATCGATTATGCTACGCGACGATCTCGCGCGGGTGTTGTCGAGGCGAAAGCTTACACCTTATGCGTAGATCGCGTTTCGCACTCCGATTTCCCCCCCTGAGACGCATCGATTGGCGAGACTTCCAATGGCTTTGTATTGTTTCATTCAGGAATGTCGAGGTTCCTTTCCAGTGGTTAAGTGTACATACTGCAGATCCGAGTTCCAGCAAGCCGTGTAAGTATATGAGGAAGCACAATCTTTTTTTTTTTTAACGACAAAATTATTTGTTGAAGCAGAAATGTTTCTTTTTTTGAAAATTTAATTTTTTTTTTCTCTGCAGGAAAGGAAACACCTGCACGATATGCAAGAAATGCGAGCAGAACGTCAAGGCTTACGGCAAACCGTCGGCCTGCGAGTACTGCAACACCATCGCTGCTTTCATCGGAAGCAAGTGTCAGAGATGCACAAACTCCGAGAAGAGATACGGACCGCCTGTTACTTGCGAACAGTGCAAGCAGAAGTGTGCCTTTGACAGACAAGACGAGGACAAGAAGGTGAAATGAGAATGATAAGCGAACGGGCGATTTATCGAGTCTTGAATGTCGGCGCTTTTTCCGTGCTAATTCAGGAGAGGATTTTTTAATTTTTTAAATTCATTGTATGAAAATGAAAGATTTGTAAAGAAAAATTATTGAAACATTCCTCGAAAAAACGCAGAAATTAATGGAGTCGAAAGGGTCTCTGAAAGTTGTTTTCGTGACCTTGGGTGCACCATAATCTGCGAGGATTATGTCGATAATTAACATAATATAATAATTAAAGCTATGATGTTAATGATTTTTTTTATTCAATTTTAGGTTGATGGCAAGCTCTTGTGTTGGCTATGTACGCTTTCGTACAAACGGGCCTTGGCGAAGACAAAACAGACCGACGCCGATAGGAGAGCTCACCTGAAAATGTCGCACGAAAGGGCCGCAAAGCACAAGGAGCAAAAGTAATTATCCACAAACAGGACGGCTTGAATCTGTCGGTGGATCGAAGCGTATTATAGTTTCTAAGCCCGAAAAGAATTATGAAAAATTGGACATTTCTATCGCGCTGAAATAGCGCTTTCGTAAAGTCGACGGTAAAACAGATTTCCGACTTACCCTCGGATAGTTCTTCAGAAATTTCAAAGTTCACTCGGTGCTGGAAACGATAATAAGATCAAAATAATTGTGGGTCGAGCGGTGAACGATGCACGGTCGATGGTCTACGACGACCAACAATTTTACTTTCCACGTTGCTTACCTGACTTATTTTTAACAGGGTGAAAAGCCACGCGAAGAGACCCCACAGAGGTGGAGACGTGACGAAAGCACCGCCGCAATCCGAAACTGTGGACACGAACGGTCCGACGCCGGTAAAGGCTGCGAGAATGGTCCCGATGCACGATCACCACGATCCAAACAGTTCAGACCACGTAGTAGCGGTCACTCAGCTGAAGGAAAAAATTGCCCATTTACAGAAACAAATCACTCAGAAGGATAACCAATTACTCACCAAGGATAGACAGGTCGGTTAGGTCGCGATTCATGCTGAGACGCAGCCACGATTGAATACAATAATTCGGAGCATCGGCTCGAATCGAGAATCACAAGCCAGTTACTGAGTTTAAGGCAGTCTCTGCGGTACAAGTCAATCGAGTACCAGGATTTCAAAAATTGTTTGTACCCATTTTAAAGGAGACATTCTTGCGAATTAAGGTGGATGTAGATTAAAGAGTTCTTACTTTATGTAGGAAAAAAGTACCACTCATTTACAGAAAAATAACTCAGCTTACGACAATAAATATTTTTAGGCAATTTTTGTGACTTCAAATTTGTATCTTTGGTCCGATATTGACGAGCGACAGCTTATATTGTTTGTTGAAATATGTTTTACGAATTCATTGAGGAACTTGTTGTGATTAGATTCTCAGTCAGAAGAAAAGTTTAATTAACGTCGTAGCTCAGTTTTTTTCATAAACAAATGACTTGAATTTGTAAACGATCAATATTATAATTAATGTCATCCGGTGAGTTCGTAGCGTATCTGCAAAGAAACAAAATAAGCTTTCACTCGTCAAAATCGAACGAAAATTATAAATTTGACTTCACAAAAAATGCGTAACAATATGCCCGTGGATTTATTGGCGTAAACTCAGTTATTTATCTGTAAGTTCATTATTGTACATGTTTTCCTACAAAAAGGAGGAAGTCTCTCATCTAGATCCTCTTTAATGCGCACTAATTATCCCGTTAAAATGTGTACAAACCCTTTTTGAAATCTTGGTACTCGATCGACTTGACTGTGCGCAACGACTACCTTAAAAAAACAGCGAACATAACTGGTGTCTCTCGTGTTCACGCAAAACGCAGTATTACCGGTTTTAATATAAATCGGGAATACTTTTAGCTCGCTTTGCAATACGTCTCTAACGGCTCTACGCGCTCCAATAACCGTAACTATCACGTAGATTTCTAACCGCTTATTTTTTTTCCACAGATAACCGATCTGAAGGCGAAAAACTTCACCGCCGAAGCGGAGCTGCGAAACAAGATGAAGGCCACGGAGAAAGAACACGACTCGAAGGTGTCCTACATGCAGCAGAAGATATCGGGCCTGTTGAAGGAAGTGGCGACCCTGTCGAAGAGCAACAAGCGGGGCGACAGGATAGCCGCGACGAAGAGCGAAGCGAGCACTAACAGCGGAAGTGGAACCGATAGTCCAGTACCTTGATAAGGTAGGCGATACGATTGAAAAGAGAACAACAAAATTAAAATAAAAAAAAAATCTTCTGTCTTACAGCGGTGCGATATAATGTTCGCGGTGCTCATTATTTTTCTCTTATTTTCCTTTATCGAACGCCGTTTATGTACAACGAAGATATTGTCTCATTCCATTGCCACGAGAATCCCGCAGGAGCCATCGAAAATTTCCTCCAGGAATTTCGGGCTCGAACGCGGTCGACACGTACATATTCAATTGTCCATAAACCTCCCCACTTCCCTCATCTACCCGTCACTCGGAATCACGTGATAATCTTTACGAATAGCTAATTGTTTCAATCGTACGAAACGAAATTGTATTATTTTTCTAATTAACCATAGGAACATACTGTCTCATCGACGCATGAACACGAAACTCAAACACGAAACATTTGTTCCTCGTCGTTGGGGCTTCCACCAGAGATACACACTACAGTTATGAATTAGTTAGGATCATTTATGGTTTTTCTTTGAATTCTTTTTTTTCTGTTTGTGATTAATTCGCGGTGTCCGAACAGCGACGAAAGCACCCGATCGGTGATCGTTCCAGTCGTTGCGAACGGGACACCGCGCAGGAAAAAAAAAGAATTACTGTCCGACGAATGCACGGATTTGAAATGATTCCGACACGAGTCCAAATTCGAAATTTTTTTGTCTTGGCAAGGAATTGCGAACGAATCGAGTTACACTTATTTGCAACATACAAGACGACAAAACAAATTAATTATAGGAGAGTCGATGATTGTGTATCGCCGATACGACGTTTTACTACTTATTGACGAATGTAACGGCGACGAACCAGAACCTTGGTGATTGTAGAAATGAATTTACAATAAAATAATGAAAAAAAAAAACTAAAATGGATTGTGGTTCGGTTTATGCTCGGAATCCATTTCGGATCCAGGATTATCAGATTATCGATCGATCATCACATTTTCATCGTATAGGGAAACTGGCGAATAAAATTTTCTGAATACTTTTGAAAAAATTTCGATTGCAAGTTTTTTTTTTATACAAGTTGGTGTATAATTGACAATTTTACAAAGTTTCGTGGACCAGTGACTTCGTTCGGTACGAAATTAAATAATGGAAGGCAATCGTTGTATAGATATTTTTTCAACGTAATCAGAGAATACAATATTCCATCCATCACTGAGCACGAGGGAAGTGAAAGACTCATTTAAATATCCAACAGCCATATATTTATTCTTTATTTTAAGAAACAAATGCTAATTGAGCATTACCTATTTAATAATTATAATGATAATAAATGCGTAACAATTTCGTTTTTAACTATTTACGAAGTTTAAGGATAATTAACATTTAATTTATAGTCGTTTAAATACGAACGTGCGCGTTGTACACGTGCTTTTACGGTACAGGTTGGAGTTTAACGTGTATTTTTTTTTTATTTTTTTTTTTACCTTTAAGAGATGGTAAGAACTAAATATTGCTTGTTTTTTTGTTTTTTTTTCTTTCTTTTTTTTGCCGAGGCAGTTAGTCACTTTGCTTCCTTTCGTCAATAGTTCATTCCTACTTTCAGCTTATTTACAAAATCTCTCACGTTCGCTCACACTTTTACTTTCTCACACGTTTATTCGAAACCGTTCGTCCATTCTTCTTTTTTGCACTTATATTTTTCGTAGTAATTGCTATTTAGTCTCCTCGTTCGTTTAGTTAATTTTTAAAAATTATTTATACAGTGCGCTTGATGCAGGCAAGGTAGCGAATCGAGGCAATTCACAGAATGACTTATGCGTCGCGGCAATGCCTTCGGAAGCAGTGTGTTTTTTTTTACTCTGAAGATAATTAGACTGTATAGTTTCAATTGACTTTGTGATCGTATTTGTATGTTTGTTGTTGTTTTTTTTATTCATAGGAAGTTTGTGTCGTCGGTATCGTCTGGAAGCCTCCTTACGCTTTTCTTCGTTCGTATTTTTTTTTGCGTCCTATTTTGCCATGGAATTCGACCTTTCGTTATTTCCAAGAGTATTCGTACGACTAGAAAAAATGTGCATTCGCTCGCGTGACTCCAAGCGAAGTATGTCGAATCTAATGGCTACTCGAATATTTTTATTTATTTTCTCTCTTTGCGCAATTTTCAAAAATACTATTCTATAATTATCGAAATTCCACGGGAGTCACGTTAGTGCGTGCACATTTTTTTATTCTTTTTATTTGTTAATTTTCTTCTTTTTATTTCTCATCTAAGCGTTACGATAGCGTATGCCAAGTATTTCTCGTTTTCTCTGGCCTGAGCATTCCGCGGAACGCCTGAATCATCCACGCCTGCCTGTAACGTTACTCGCCAGTTTGCATACAGAAGGCTCGCCAATTTGAGTTTTCTCTTTGCCGATAAAAATTATGCAATTTCGTCGCATCGAAGATTTTTGTTTTAAAGATTCCTCGGTACATTGTTGAACACGCGGTTGTTGCGTGCTTGACACGCGTCAGTTCGAACGGCCGTCTAATATCAGTCTGCGAGACGTTGCCAAATGCGATCATAGACGAGCGATTTTTATTTTTATTTTATTTTATTTATTTATTTATTTTTTTTCAATCTTTCACAAGAATTAATTTTTACAACATTTTCGCAGGTGAAAATTTATCGAATCGCTCTTCTATGAAGATATCTGTTGCGTCTCGTTTTCGGCGGTAGGCTGCTATCGGTGGTGACCTCGTCGTGAGCTTAGCGCTGCTTATACATTAGTGGAAGTACAAATCGGGCAAATGTTTAGTCGTGCGATAATAATGGAAGTACGATAGTTCGTGAATGGATTTTTTTTTTTTACTTTTTTTTGCGATTTGTAGTAAAAATGTTCGCTCGTCACTCGTCGCCATAAACTATGCGTGTATTTATTCTGTCTCAGATGTTGAACCAACGCCGAGAGGGAATACTGATTGGTATTCTAAGATCGACCGATCACTCGCCTACGACAATCTCTCGTCGATATTACGATGAGAAAACAATAGAATCATGCATACCGAAATATATTCACATATAAATATAGATATCTAAGCGCCGTGTGTCTGTTGTGTGGATAAGGTAAACAGTCCGATTTTTGGGCCTCGCGAAATTCGATACATTTCTTCGGTCTCAGAAACTTTCTTTTTTAAGTCGCGAAACGAAAGGAGCGAACAAATTTTTCTCGGAATAAAAAATTTTACAATTAATTATCTTCTATTGAAATTTGTTGTAAACTATCTGAAAAGGCTCGACTGGAAAATGTAAAAAAAAGAAATACGCCTCAAAAAATCGACGCACTTTGCAAGCGAGTAGCGATTTTCCGAAAGAAACGTGCGTAGCTTTCAAGAATCCAGAAATAATTACATTTTTTTTTATTCAACTTTGTTGAATAAAAAATATATCGAAGATGGGAGTTATCGAGCTGTTTACCTTGTCCGGAAATATGTGTGACGATTGTATATTCGTGAGTTTATTTTCTGTTTTTTTTTTTCGATCTACGATCTATGCTTCAATAAATAACTTAAAATCGAAGCGTGACCACTGGGAGACAACCGCGAACGCAGCCCACCGCTCGGCCAACCGACGGTATATAAATTATATATTTATATATTCATATATAATATATGTATATATATATAGCTTTTAAATTACTTCATTAAATTATCGAATATTTTTTTTATCAATAATGTTAGTATATACAGGTACAGGTCTCGTATAGTTGCAGTCGTGTCGTCACTGGTTCATTAAATTTCTTTCTTTTTTTCGTTTTCTTTTGGAAAATTTACCTTGCAATCCCATTTCATAATTTTCTCGATAGATTTTTTTTCTCACAATTTTTGTATTCTTTTTTTTCCCCCTTTCTTTTTCTCTAATACCTTTTCCTTTCGTAAAACTTTCTCGAACATTGGCGGGTGCCGACAAAAACCGCCAGTTTGCTCTTCGCCGCGCATTAAAAAAAGTTCGCGCTTCCAGTTACAATTAAGCCCTAATTCGTAGACGCGGGAGAGATAAACCGCTCGAGTTTAAGCTTTGGATAAAGTCTTTGCACCGTGTTTGGAGAATGAGAGGAGAGACAACTGGATTTTTTTTTTTTTTTTCTCCCAAGTTGAACTCTCCCTCTCCACGCGTTAGCGTGTGATTTTGAGCACCGTGGCTATCGTTTCCCCGTACAGCCGAGGGACAACGTGTAATCCCGTGCGTTGCACTTGCACAATCGAGAGTCTCGCGCAAAGCGTACCTAGTGAAGTTCATTATCCGTCAAGATTTCCCTCTTCACCACGGGGAACTCGAATAGCTCGGCTGTTCGAATGCCACAGCGGTGGTGGTGGGTTCTCCGAACGGTGGAACGTCCGGTTATGTGCACTCGATTATGTGTGGCTGGGACGTCTCTATGACGCTCGGTCGTCCAACCGAGTTCTCAAGATTGTGGAGGGACGTCGAGTGCGGCCCGTGAGCACTGCCGTGCCTCTCGTAGATCTCTATGTGCTCGAACTCCCCTGCCTTCGACATGTTACCTGTTGACAGTCGCAATGAAAATTCATTTAATAATAGCATTTTTTTTTTTTTGGTTATTTCAAAAAATTAATTATCTCATGAATCGAGAGACTTGGATAGCGATGGGAAAAGCTCTCCGCACAACTCCGATTTTTTTAGACCACTTGGTTCAGAGGATCTTTTTTTTAAACGCTCAAATTTTCTTAAGATAGAGAATTTAATTCTTTGTACTTTTTTTTTTATTTCACAAAAATTAATTACCGGGTAAACGGAGAGACTTGGGTGCCGAATGTGGAAAGCTCTCCGGAGGACTCCGATTTTTTGAGACTTTTTTTCTTGTTGGCTTGGTTCAGAGGACTTTTTTAAACGGCTCAATTTTTCTTAAGGTAGAGAATTTAATTCATAAATACTTCTTTTTTAATTTGACAAAAAATAATTATCGCGTGAATCGAGAGACGGGGATACCGAATGTGGAAAGCATTCCGGACAACTGCGACTTTTAAGACTCTGTATTTTTTTTCTCATTAGTTTGATCCGGATGATTTTTTTAAATTCTCGTTTAATTTTTCTTTAGCTAGAGAATTTAATTCATAATACTTTTTTTCGTTTTTTTTTGTATTTTTATGAAAATGAAGTTACTTGGGTGGGTTATAGTTCGAATCTTGGATTCCTATGTCCATGATTATAATTGTAAAGTTGATTTCGTCTGAACTCACCGACATTCATGTCGGACCCGTACTCCGAATAGTAACTGGGCGAGCCGACCGCCGCAGCGAGAACGAGTTCGTCCTCAATGTTGTTCGGTCTGCAGCTAGTTGTTTTCCAATGTGTCCTAAGCCCGCTTGCGCTTATGTACTTCTTGTCGCAACCCTGACACGTGTAAGGCCTCTCGTTCGTGTGCAACCTCTTGTGTAATTTGAGATGAACGAATTGCGTGAACTTCGCGGGACAGAGGTCGCAGGCGTAAGGTTTCTGACCCGAGTGAAGTCTCAGATGGGTCTTCAGATTCGAGGTCGAGCTGAACCTCTTCTTGCAGATTTCACACTGATGGGGTTTTTCGCCTAAAAGAGTAATATAAAAAAAATTATAATCTCACCGTTACTCACAAATGCGGTAAAAAAACTTTAGATTCGATACTTTTTTTTTTATAAATTAAGTACAATACATAATCACGATAAATAAAAACCAATTATCTATGAGTCACCGGTGACCCGGTCGAAAAATCGATTCCAACATAAATATGAATGAAATGTTATATGTCGATTGAAATGAAATATTTATTTATTTTTTCACTGCTTTTCTATTGGAATTTCTAGATCTAAGTAGTTATAAGACACATTCTGTATTTGAATTCTGGTCAACGAGAAATCCGCTAATAAACAAATTATACAAAAAGTAAAATAAAAAACGCCCTATAAGTTATATATCGAGAGACGCGGTTGCGTCTCGAGACCAAGTACTTTAAAAAAAAAAATTCGTCGAGAGCTATCAAGTAGTTAAACTCGAGACTTTGAGTCTCCGTTATTTAAAAATGAAGCATCGGTTCAGAATTTTGAGGACACTTTTAAAAAATTACCCAAAAATTATTTATCCAAAATTGCCTAATGATCACATGTGTAAACTGACCTCAAAATTATATATGCACATATATATAAAAAAAACAATACCTGTATGAACGAGGTGGTGTTTCTGAAGATGCGCCAGTTGCGTGAAGCTCTTGGTGCACACGTTGCACTTGAAGGGTCTCTCGCCGGAGTGGGTTCTGAGATGAACCTTGAGATTGGACAGTTGTCCGAAAGTTTTGCAACATACGTTGCACTCGTAGTGCATCTTGCCGTCCTTCTTCTTGAGTGGATAAGGCAGTGACCTGTAGCCGCGCGAGCCCTGCGAGTTGGGACTGAGGGATCCGCTCTGGGAGCACGCGTGGTCGTCGGGTGAGAGTGAGCTGGCGGGTGAATATCTGTTGATCGACGAGGAGTTGGGATGGATGGTGAGTCCGGGATGGTGTCCGAGATGCAGATTGTGAGTGCCGGCGATGAGGTTGGCCTGGTTGCCGTCGATCTGCATGGTGGAAGAGGTGGGAAGTTGATGACCGTTGCCGCTCCTGGTGTCCCTGTCGTAGCCGACGTTGCCGGAGGGCGTGGGTGAGTAAGCCGTGCAGTTTATGGACAGGGGTGCGACGTGCTGATGCATGGGTCCGTTCGGATGATAAAGCCCGTACGGATAGGAGGACGGCGAGTGGATGGGCGAGATGGGCGAGACGCTGGGATTGTTGGCGGCGTTGAGATAGATCGAGCCGGTGGACTCGATGTGTCCGGTGGAGAGGGAGGAGCTGGAGTAGTGGATGGTTGAGGGGCCGACGGGTGAGGTGGTGGAGGCGGTGGAGGCGACGGTGGTGGTGGCGCTGGGCGAGGGGCTCTTGGTCTTCCTGGACTTGATGACGAGGCCGTTTCCGGTGGTCGTCGAGGTGGTCGTCGAGGGATGGGGGCCGTTGGTGGTGGTCGTCGAGGAGAGGAGGCCGCTGGAGTGGATGTTGCCCGTGCAGCCACCGCCGACCGAGTGGACGCTGGAGTTGCAGGGGTGCAGGAGATTCCCACCGACGTTGCCGCTCGTCGAGTGGAGATTGCCCGACGGACTCTGGAGCATCGGTAGGTTGTTGCTCGTGGAGTTGACGAGGGTGCTCGTCGCGGTGCAGGTCTCGGTCTGCATCGGGAGGTTCGAGCTCGAGTCCGGACTGCAGGGCAGTATGTTGCCGTACCTGTGGGACTTCTTGTAGGAATAGGCCATCTCGGTGGGGCTGGAGGGAGGCGGTGTGACCGAGTCCAGATGACTCGCGAAGACACCGTGGTTGTGACTCTGGTGGGGGTTGTTGTGGCCGTTGCTGTGGTGGTTCATATTTTGGTGGTGCATGTGGTGGTTGTTGTTGGCGTTGGTGTTGCTGTTGTTGTTGCTGTCGGTGCTGCTGCGGAGGAGGATGTTCTCCAGGATGGAGCTGCTCGGGCTGGTCACGTAGGGCGGTCGGCCGTTGGAGGAGATCGGCATAGGCGGGCCTTTCGCTTCCGGCTCGTAGAAGGGCTTGGTGTTCTTCTCGAGATCGTCGTCGGTCGAGGTCGATATCACCGTTTGCTTCTGCAGAAGCATCGGCGACAAGGCCTTGACCGGCATCTGGATTTCCGGCGTCACCGCGCCGCTCGAGATCTCGTCCTTCACCTTCGAACCGTCCAGGGAGACTTTGCCGCTCTGGAAATTTGGATAACCCTTCGGGATCTTTATCTTGACCTTCCTGTAGGCGTTCTTCACGACCACCGTGTCCTGCTTGTTGAGGACCTCGCTCGTGCTCGTTGTTCGGGTCGTTTTGCTGAAGTCGAGGACGTAGTTGTTCTCCGAGTCGGACTCGCTGCTCTCCTCTGGAGGCGTCAGGATCTCGTCGTGATAACCGTTCGAGTGATAACCCTCGTCCGATCTCACCGAACCGTCCGTCGGCGTCATTTGGCAACGTCTCTCGTACATCGTGGAGTCCTTCAGGGGAAGAACCACCTCGACCGAACCGGCTATCTCGGCCGGTAACGTCGATTGCTGAGCTTGTTGTCCTGGAAAGGAAAATTTCAAAAATTAGGTTTTTTTTTCTCCTTCGAGTCGATTCTTTTTTTTTTTTCTTGATGAACAGGGGAATGATTTATGAGGATTTATGAGATGAAGTAGGAAATTACTTACTTATTTGTTGGAGCATGAGCTCACCGGACAGGGGGTACCCAAGCCTTTCCGAAAATTCCCGACAGTACCAGACCAGGAGCTCTTGATTCGGTAGGATCGGTTTGATCGTGTAAAAATAAATGTTCATCTGCAAAAGAATTTATTTAGTTCTCATTAAAATTCCATCGACCACTCGCACGTTTTTTAAGTTGAGTTTACGATTACTGTACACTGAGAAAAAGTATAGTATTTAGTACTGTAACGAATCGTTCCCAGAAGGAAAGTCTATATAGGTTGTTTCCGATAGAATAAATTCAATTGGTTAAACTATAATTATCGTTGCAACCGTGATTTTTTGTCATTGTTGTAACTATAAAATAAAGACTTTAAACTGTAGAATATTTTTTATGACAAAAAGTCAGTATTGTTGCTTTCACTATAATTTTTTTTTCTCAGTGTACAAACAAAGTTTATCGATACATTACTTTTCTCGACCTCTTACCTTATATTGACAAGCTATCAGGTTTTGCGATTTCGATGAATACGCCGGACTAACGTATCGCATCCAGTTGGATTTTTGGACGTCGAAACCGTCGATGTAGTAGAACAGCTCGTTGTTCTTGTACACCTGTCGACAACATTGTTCGATCAGACATTTGATAAATTACCTAGCCAACGATTCCATCGTTTTTTTTATCAGAAATAAAAAATAAAAAATAAAAAAATTTATATTTTCTCAGTTGCTATTCTCCGCCTTCGCGGCATGACGAGTTCGCGGCGCAAAGTAACGCGGCTAAACATTTCCACGAGCGAGCGATTCCGTCATCTGCGTGACGAAAATGTATTCCGACGTTCGTAGTATAATCGATCACCGCGGTTGGACTCTATATTCGAACGCATTGACGAGTTTAAAGGCGAGGAAGCGAGAACGAAAGACATCAATGGCTTCGCGGGTTTCGCTTTAAGGTCTGTTCAATCGGATGAAACCAGTTTTGCCTTCTCAGCCCGTTCGATTACATACACGTACACGAATTCCGTCCTTTCCTCGTCTCTACACCGCGTCAAGTTTTTTTCTTTTTTTATTAAGTCTCGCTTCATGTAATTTTCAATATCAATGGAAAAAAAATGTCGCCCAATTTAATAAGATTTCTTTATTTTTAAGTCTCGCTTCGTGTAATTTTCAATATCAATGGATAAAAAATGTCGGCCAATTTACTAAGATTTTTTTTTTAAGTCTCGCTTCGCATAATTTTCAATATCAATGGATAAAAAATGTCGGCCAATTTAATAAGATTTTTTTTTCAAGTCTCGCTTCGTGTAATTTTCAATATCAATGGAATAAAAATGTCGGCCAATTTAATAAGATTTTTTATTTTTAAGTGCCGCTTCGTGTAATTTTCAATATCAATGAATAAAAAATGTCGGCCAATTTAATAAGATTTTTTTTTATGTCTCGCTGCGCATAATTTTCAATATCAATGGATAAAAAATGTCGGCCAATTTAAAAAGATTTTTTATTTTTAAGTCTCGCTTCGTGTAATTTTCAATATCAATGGATAAAAAATGTCGGCCAATTTAATAAGATTTTTTTGTTTGTTAAAAAAAACAAAGAAAAGAGCCGAGCTAACATAGTATCGAAGTACGTTTTTTTTACTTACCCTCCAGAAGTAGTTCCGGTTGGCGTTGACCGGTACAGAGTCCTTGGTGTAGACCTGTCCGACCAGGGGACCGAAACGCGTCCCCTTGGGAATGTAACTCGTGCTCCACACTCCCAGCACCTGTACACAACGAAACGAGTTTTGTCTAAATATATAATCAGGGAGACTTTCCTCAATCCCCGCTGAGATCCAATGAAATATTCCGAAGCTCGAGAGTGTCGTATAAAAATCATCATGGTCCTTCGGATTCACCTCGTAATATACTTATATCATATTTATTGTTCCAATTCCACCGTATACCCTTTCGGGTTTTTACGGACCCCATCCCGATTCCCCCCTAGCACTCCCTACCCGCACTCAGCTAAGCTACCTAACTTCCGGTGCGTCCGTAGCCGACTTAGCTACACTGTACCGCATTTGCCAGGGACACGGGGAAACTA
>JAPYZD010002044.1:0-24805 GCA_030522725.1 Ichneumoninae sp. B BG-2022a
GGGGGAAATAGGAGGGTGGTTGCACCCTGCGACTCTCTATCCTTGCCAAGCCGTACCTTACTCCACCTCAGACTTCCGAGGCTGCTGCGAGAACAACTTCGGAATCGTCTCACGTGTATAAAGCTTCCTCGGCGGGAGGCTACGCGATACACACCGTCCTCGCCGTCGCGCTCCGAGAAACTTTGAGAATTAACGAGCAATGCCCGGGAGCGCGCGTTTGCCTTACAGGGCGAATTTCAGACGAAAGGTTTTAACCGGGGCGGAAAGGCGCCACTCGATGAACGCGAAATATCAATGGCTATAGGACAGCCCCATAGGTTCTTTTATTATTATTTTATTATTATTTTGTTATTATTTTATTATTATATTATTATTATATTATTATTTTATGATTATTTCATATCAAGATGATATAACGCCAAAGAGTGGTGAACTTCCGCTGACCGTGTGCTAGAGGCCTGCACAAACGATAGATCTTGCTGTAATACGAAAATTGTGGAATAAAATTGTGATAAGCTGTGTTGAACCAGTGCGCACTCAATAATTTCCTTGGACTGATAATTGTAGATAATTGCTCTATTTGAACCAAATTACATTATATTATCTCACGTCAAAATAAATAGACTATATTATATCTTTTGTAAAAGGGTTATTCTCGTTAAATAAATACTTTAGAAAATTTGTAGATATTTTTAAAGGTGTATACTTTATTAAATATAAATACATGTGTGTACTGACAAAAAAAATCGCTTTCGAGTTGCCGAAGAAAAAAAATGTTTGCAAAAAAAACGTTGGCAAGATCGTCAAGGTGACATGTTATGGTTTCGATCCGGTATGAAATTGTACGAATTGAAAGTAGAATCGAAAAAAAAGAAAAATTTCATTGACCGCCCCCAAGTAAATTTTACTTGAATCATTGATATTTTTTTTCAGTGTGTACTCTTTGCGGATATTGTGCACATAGAAAATTATATAATTGAGATATGTCAATTCCGGTGATTGTTATAAGACTGATATATCGAGCATGTATAAATCGGTGTGTATTTGTTATTTCGATAAAACGTATCCGCATTAGAGAAATCAGCATAGCGTCAAATTTATCACCGATCAAATTAACTGATCCACTCACTATTTAATTTAACTACGCTCCGAAACGATTGATTTTCCCGATAAATTCAGCGAGGTGATGTAAAAACGCCAAAAATAAAGAAAACAAAAAAAAAAACAATTTCGCCAGAGGTGATGGTATTATCGTAAAAAAATCGATTGTCGACAGGTTGCATCGTTACCCGAACAAATTTATCCGCCGCAACGCCCGAAGCAGAGGCTATCTCGAAATCGAGGAGAGTTAATTTACGAATTTATTATTATTATATTTTTCCCAACTACCAATTCACCGCAAACGACCTATTTACGGCGCCGATTTAATTTCCCATCGAAAATACACATTCGTATTTTCAGCTCGAAACAATCCGACGTGAAAAAAAAGAAAAAAAAACCTTCGATAACTCGTGCGCGAACTCCGAGGTAAACGAGAGGTAATAATAATGTCGAGCTGCCGTACAGCGGCGTGACAGACGCGAGCTAAAATACAGTCGTGAAAATCAAAGATCGATCAAATGACTTTGGATATTACGGAGCAAGTATACATATAACCGAATAAAACAACAAAAAAAAACAAAAAAAACTTTTAAAAAATGTAAAAAAAATTGAATAAAAATAATCGATAACGGAGACAAGTGGGCGTGTGTGTATGCAAACCAGAGTGAGAGCGTACAGGTATCCGTGGCTGTACACGTGCTCGTCCTGCGGGCCGTGCAGGTGACTGCGCGCCGAGTTGTGTGCACGCGACACACACGCACATAGTTATAATGCATCGTGCCGCGTACAGAATTTATACATCGGGCGCGAGCCTCGCCGCGGGGACGGTAATTATGCGGAGCACGTGAACGAGCGAGAAAACCCGTTACGACGTCCGTGTCGAAGGTGGTTGACGACGTCCTGCTGTTCCACCGTGCTGCCGGGCGTGTAGGCCGGGCCAATGAAATCGCGTGCGGGTACACAACCCTACAAGTTGTTCTCCACTTCGAGCTTCATTCCGCTTCCATATCCGCGCGTTCTGTCAGCGCTGAAACTCGCTGTTTTGCAGACAGCTTCGACTACTTCGAGCCGCCCATAAGTGGGCTCTCCACCTATCGGCGACACTTTCTAAGCGCGTGTTGTGAATTCGCTACACGATTTATCACGTGCAATTCGACGCGATTGCATAGCCGGCGAATCGCAGGCGTCCCGGATAAATGGGGGAGTTAGACAAATTCCTGGCAGTTTGGAGTTCAGTTCTTGTTTTGTGTTTTTTTAGGCTGCTGCACTGGTGACCGGTAGGAAATTCAAATGGTAGTGAGGGAGAGCAACAGCGTCCATTTTGCATAGTTGTTTTCCATTTCGACTTCATTCCGCTTCTGGTTTCGTGTGTTTTTAGGCTGCTGCACTGGTGAGCGGCAAAGAATTCAAATGATAGTGGGGGCACCGGCAATCGGGTTCACCACCCTAAAAGTTGTTCTCCACTTCGACTTCATTCCGCTTCCATTTCGACTATTTCGAGGAATTAAAATCAATCACGTAGTTGGGAAAATTAATGGTACTTCAGAGTTTTTTTTTCCTTTTTGTGTTCTTGTTAGATTGTTGCACTCGTGACCGCTAAAGAATTCAACTGGCAGTGCGGTAGAGCAACACCGTCAATTTTGCACCGGCTATCGGGTTCACCACAAAAAAAAGGGGGTAAAAGTTGTTCTCCACTTCGACTTCGTTCCGCTTCCATATCAGCGCTGGAACCTGCCTGGTGCATAGATAGCTTCGACTGCTTCGAGCAGCCCATAAGTGGATTCTCCCTATCGCCGGCAGTTTCCAAGCTCGCGGTCCGAATTCGCTGCACAATTTGTGACGTGCAATTCGATGCGATTACATATCCGGTGTATCGCAGGCATCGCAGATAAATTACAGACCTCGAAAAATGAACGGCAGTTTGAAGTTCTTTTTTCTGTTTTTTCGATGTCAAGTTGCTGGTTTCGCGACCGGCAAATAATTCAACTGGTAATACGGGAGAGGAACGGCGTACATTTTACGCATGTGTGCGACCGGTTCATTACCCTAAAAGTTGTTCTCCACTTCGACTTCATTCCGCTTCCATATCTCGTGCTCTGCCGGCGCTGAAACCTGCTGTTTCACGGATAGCTTCGACTACTTCGACCAGCCCATAATTGGGCTCTCCCCCTACAGCCGATAGTTTCCAAGCTCGCGTTCCGAATTCGCCACACAATTTGTCAAGTCCGATTCGACGCGATTACATAGTCGGCGAATCGCAGGGCATCGCCTACACATTACGGAGCTTGGAAAATTAATGGCAGTTTTCACATTTTTTTTTTTGCTTTTTTTTTGTTTCTTCTTAGATTGCGTCACTAGTGACCGGTCAACAATTCAAGTGATAGCGTGGCAGAGCAACAACTTCAACATTGCACACACCGAAAAAAAGGTTTGGTAATATCAAACTAAGCTACGGTTGCGGGTGGCGAAAAAAATATTTGGTCGATTGAAAGAAATATTTTGTTGATTGAAAGAATATTTAGTAGCTTGACCGAATATTCAGTTGCTTCAACAAATAGTTACTTGGATTTAACAAACATTTTGTTTAATATTTCGACTAAATATTTGATATTACCAAACTTTTTTTCGGTGCAGGATCGATCAAGGTAATAGCGGAAGGAACAAAGGGGCGACCTTCGTCGTTCGTGTTCCGAATTCGCTAAACAATTTTTCACGTCAGATTCCACGCGATAAGATAGTCTGCGAATCGCGGCCATCGCATGCAGAAAAAAATTTTTTTGATGGCCACCGTTTATTTGGTTTAAGTAAAATAGTTATTTAATTAAACTAAATATTTATTTGATTTAAGTAACTATTTACTTAATTTAAATAAATATTTATTTTAATCAAATACATATTTTACTTAAAACAAATAATCGGTGGCCGTCAAATAAATTTTTTTTTCAGGCTGCGCCGATGAATTTTGGAGTTTGATAAATTAATAGGTTTAGAGTTTTTTTTGTTTGTTTAGGTTGGTGCACTCGTAACCGGTAAACAATTCAACTGGTAGCGCGGGGGAGCAACAGCGTGAATTTTGTACGGGGTCGAACGACGTAACAGCGGAAGGAACAGCGGGGCAACCTTCGTCGTGCGCGTCGTCGTCGACTTTGCTCGCACTCGAGGCGCACTCAACGTAAAGTGGTCCTCGGGCCACGTGCGGGCAATAGGCCTCGGAAGAGTAATGTTTCCGTCGACGAGGCGAATACCGGCTACTGTACCGGCACTGCGCATTCGTGGCGCTACCGCGACAGGAGCGAGGACAAACAACGAAAATAATAAAAAAAAAGGGAATTCAACGAGTCGGAAAGTAAATCCCGGAGCATGCGATCCGACTCTAGTAGATTTGAATTGTAAAATTGATTCGTTGCTGGTACGAGGACGAGAAGAGGATTGCGCGGGCCGATTGGCAAATCGCTGGCGAATTCCCTCGAAGGGAAAATTGTTTTAAAAATCACTCCGGAAAAAAAGATTTTTTCGTTGGAACAAGTAGTAAAATATATCAATATGTTGAGCCAACTTTTCACCAAATAAAACCCGAAAATTGCAATTTATTTTAGCGCGCTGTTGATAAACATTATCGAGAGATTTGCTTTAAAAAATAAAATGTATTGGAATGTAAACTATAAAACGGAGCTTTCGTTGGAAGAAGCGTGAGATCAAAATCGCGATGGATTCAAACTACCTTTAATCTGCCATGAATAAAATCCACTTAGCTCAATTAACATTTCACACTAAACTGAACTCCTCTAATCGATACAGAAAGGTGCGCTAATCTACCAAATTGCGAAGACTGCAATGAATACAAACATTGTCCAATAACAATTACCCTGGATTACCCGAACTCAATCTCAATCAAATAACAAGTAGTAAAATATGACATGATGTAATAAAATATGATAAGTCAAATTTCAATGAAAAAAAACCTGAAAATTGGAATTTAGCGGGATCATTGTAGCTCACCAGCAAGATTTATCCAGCTGTCGATGAACATTATCAAATGCGCTCCAAAAAATAAATGATTTCCCAACTCCCGTTGGGAGAATCGTGAGATCAAATTCGCAAAAAAATTGAAGCTGCGTGTAATCGAACACGAATAAAATCGACTTTCTCCCATTAACATTCCCCACTCAACTCGACTCCCCTAATCGATACTGCGAGGTGCGCTAATCTGCCAAATTGCGAAGCCCACGACGAATACATATATCTTCCAATAACGATTACCCGGGACTACCCGAACTCAATCACAACCGAATAACAAGTAGTATAAAAATATGACATGATTTGCAATATGATAAGCCAAATTTCAATTAAAGAAAACCTGAAAATTGCAATTTAGCTGGTTCATTGTAGCTCACCAGCAAGATTTATCCAGCTGTCGATGAACATTATCAAATGCGCTCCAAAAAATAAATGATTTCCCAACGCCCGTTGGGAGAATCGTGAGATCAAATTTGCAAAAAAATTGAAGCTGCGTGTAATCGAACACGAATAAAATCGACTTTCCCCCATTAACATTCCCCACTCAACTCGACTCCCCTAATCGATACTGCGAGGTGCGCTAATCTGCCAAATTGCGAAGCCCACGACGAATACATATATCGTCCAATAACAATTACCCGGGACTACCCGAACTCAATCACAATCGAGTAACCCGTGAAACCTTCCTGATCGAAACTAATAATATCGACAATTTAATCGTTCGATAATTTCTCGACTCGTCGCGACGACGAGTCCCGTTAATGGACGTGTCGTATGATACAACGCTCGAGATATTTGACATCGACCTCTCCACGACGCTCCATTCTCGGTATATCGCGTCGTTTATTTGTCCATCAAGTCGATGGTTTGTTTGATTGTTCGATCGATGAGCGGCGACGATGTACGGGAACTTGTTCCGCTGTTGGCTCCAGCGTGGAATCCGCGTTGCCCAACGGGGCACGAAGTTGTCCGCCGACGTCGCCGCCCCTCGAAAGGGGCAACCGATGACACAATCGATCCGGACTACTCCTACCTCGCCTCTTCATTTCGCGCCTCGCGATCCGACGGACGAGCGATCTGCCGGACGATCACCGCTCCGCTGCCGGTAGAAATAGTTGGCCCAGTTTCGCGCACCTGTACACATATCTTCGTGCTCGGCGAATGCGTCTACGTTGGATCCACGCGCTTTGCATACCTCCCCGTTCCCTTTGTCCTGCTCGTCGCCACGACACGATCGACAAACAAAAATCCGACGAAAATAAGTCCGCAGGGCTCGCGAATTCCGGTACTCAGAAGCGAATACCTTGATATCCTAGACGGAAAGTTTCGAATACAATTTTGTTTTCATTTTTTGAACAGATTTTGGACAAGTTTGGGATTTGCAAAAATTGAATTCTATCCTGTCGCGACGACACGAGTGTTCGCTTCATCGTCGCAAATTGCGACATCAATTACGGATATCGGTACGCCAAATGGGACACCTTAATATCTCAGATGTAAAGTGATGTTTCGAAATCAAAAATCCGAAACGAAATGTTGAAAAATAAAATGTTGAAAAATGCCGCTAACTCTCTCATACTCCTCGCTCGGTCACGTGACTTTGACTTCACCGTGATACGATCGTCTACGTCGTCGCAAATAGTGAAATGAAAATCCCACTAAAATAATAGAGAAGCGCTCAAGAATACCAGTACTCCAAAGGAAAAACCTTAATATCCAAGAAGTAAAGTGAAGTTTCGAATAATTTTTCATGTATTTCAACAGATTTGGTGTAAGTTTGGGATTGCCAAACATGGAATTCTCTCGTATCGCAACGACAGAAAAATCCGACGAAAGTAACAGAGGAGCGCTCACGAATACCGGTACTCCGAAGCGAAGACCTCAAAACTCCAGACCTAAAGTGAAGATTCGAGTAAATGTTTTTAAAACCTCTCGAACATGTGTGTGAAGTTAGCACATAAATTCCTAGCAGATCAAAAATAAATTGGAGTTCCATTTGCATGCAACCGAGTTCTATAGTTCCCGAGAGTCTCTAACAATAGTCCTGGTGATTTAGCACTTAAAACAGGAGATTGAAGAAATGATCTGCCAACTTCCCGTAGCAGATCATTTTCCAAAAAAATGATTTGATCGTACACATTTCGACGAGCCCGACAGTTCTAGATATAACAAAACAATAGTTCTGCAAAAAAAATCTCCCGAACAGACTCGCTGCAGGTTTGGGAGAGCCAAACATGGAATTCTCAGGTCGCTCCACTGGCGAACTTCGCCGAAATTCGAAGCGGAGCCTATTTGGAGAGGAGATAAAAGGATCGAAAAAAAAGAAGTAATATAGATGAAGATGACGAGACATTCAGTAGCGCTGGGCATCGTGGCACGGTCTTGGGTCGTGAGCGCAATTAGCAGTAGCATTTACGATGCCTACCGGCGCAACCCGTATTTTCCCACGGGCAAGCCGTGAGAATAATTCATGCCACGCTCGGGCGAGTGTGCGTCCGCGCGGTGCTGCTTCTCCTACTAGCTGCCGCCTGCCTATTGCCCGGTACTCTCTTCGTGTCCGTCGTGCTTTTGCTCTTGTGGTGGAGGAGCCGGTGCAGTGGCCACGTCCGTTCGTTTCCTCGCTCTCTCGCTTCTCGAACATCTCTGTCTCCCATTCTCTCGTTATAGTTGGTATTCCGCGGCTTGTTCCGGAGCCAGCAGAAAGTACGATACGGTACTGACTCCTCCGCTGGCCGGAGAGCGACCGGAGCCGGCCGGCGCAGTCGTAAATTCCCCGGGAAAATCGAGCACCACCGCGAGAGGCCAGCCGGGATCGCGGATGAGATGCGTCGGAGGTCGCCAAGTTATAGAGCTCATATATTTGTACACATACATGTATATGGGTGTGGTAGAGATGTGTACAGGGGACTGATAGTGGATCGCACAGACGGCGTGCAACTGACGTAGAATAAACTCGATCAATCGATCGCATGCACGCGTTCGGTGCGGTGAAATAGAAAAAAAAATATATATATATATATATAGAATAATAGGAAGTGCGCTTCTCCATCGCGCGGTTCGAGACGACTATCGAATAGAGCGTGACGTATTCATGACGGAGACCGAAAAAACAAAAATTGTACGGGAGTAGAAAAAATGCAAAATATGCGACGGCACTCGCATATTTAGTGCTGGGGATTGCAAAATAATGTATGCATTTTTCTTTTTTGTTCTATGAAATTCGGGTGAAAACTGAGTCGCTTCTTTTGTCCTATTGGGACAATGGATTTTTTTTTATCTCTGTGAAATACGTATGAGAATTGATTAGCCTTTTCTTTAAAGAGTTTTAAACATTTTCCGTATAACTTTTATGAAAGCTAAAGAAAAATGAACGAAGAGCCTTGAATATCAACAAGGGGATTTGATAGAATGCATGTCGGAGACAGAAATTGTTTGGAAGAGGTCGAATAAAGCAATGGCAAAAATAATATATGCCATTTTTTATAAATCTATAAAATTTGTAAAAGAAATTGATTCGCTTTTTTTAGAAAGAATTGTAAACATTTTCCGTGTAACTTTCATGAAGACTGAGGAGAAAACGAACGAATAACGTTGAGTATCAACAAGGGGGTTTGATAGAATGAATGTCGCAGACAAAAATTGTTCCGAAGAGGTCGGATGAGGCATCGCCAAAAATAACGTCTACCATTTTTTATAAATCTATAAAACTTGTATAAAAATTGATTCACATTTTTAGAAATAATTGTAAACATTTTCCGTGTAACTTTCATGAAGACTGAGGAGAAAACGAACGGATAACGTTGAGTATCAACAAGGGGGTTTGATAGAATGAATGTCGCAGATAAAAATTGTTCCGAAGAGGTCGGATGAGGCATCGCCAAAAATAACGTCTACCATTTTTTGTAAATCTATAAAACTTGTATAAAAATTGATTCACATTTTTAGAAATAATTGTAAAGATTTTCCGTGTAACTTTCATGAAGTCTGAGGAGAAAACGAACGAATAGCGTTGAGTATCAACAAGGGGGTTTGATAGAATGGATGTCGCAGATAAAATTGTTTGGGTGGCGAGGAATTGAATGGAAGAGGGCCGGAGGGGACGTGAGATTGCGCGACTCCATTGCGTCCGCAACAGGGCCCTTTTTACACTGCGATCGAAGTGTCGTGGATGCGTCACGCGGCTTCGAGACGCGGTTGTGCGCGCGAGTGAGAGAAAGAGTCGAGCAGCGCTTGGGGGCGAGACAAAGACCAGTTAAGCTCGCCGACAGATGAATCACAGGAGTGATGGTTCCGTTGGCAGTCAGTCCATCGCTGCCAGGAACACCGGAGAGTTGTACCAACAGAAGCGGCGACAACGGAATCGAGACGAGAAGGGCAACGGTATTACTACAACGTGCCGCACCGTCAGTGAGTCATCGGTCGGGCGACACGGGCCGGTTTGTTTCGCCGATCGATAAACTCGTGTGCCTATTATGTTTTAGATAGGCGTGTACACGACCGAGTTGTACGCACACCAGCGCGCCGGCAGTCGCAGAAAACCAGCCTCGAACACCCCGTTGCGGATGGATAATCGATCGTAATTTTCAACACCCTCGTTTAAGTTCGCGCAGTTACTTTCTGCTTAACGGCCGAACAAGCGTCGGAGATTAATGTCCGCTTGTGACAATAGTGTTTCGCGGAAGGTTGAGAAATTTCATTGACTCACTTTTATTTTCCCCCGACACTTGTCAATAAAAGCGCAGATAAAATTGCTTGGTGGCGATGAATTGAAATGGGTAAAAT
The DNA here is from genome assembly GCA_030522725.1 of Ichneumoninae sp. B BG-2022a. Lineage (NCBI taxonomy): Eukaryota > Metazoa > Arthropoda > Insecta > Hymenoptera > Ichneumonidae > Ichneumoninae sp. B BG-2022a. Next base: position 9,901 of record JAPYZD010002044.1, read on the forward strand.
AATGTATGCAACTTCTTTAAACATCTATGAAATTTGTGTAAAACATTGCGTTGCTTCTTTACCGAGAATTAGAAAAATGTTCTGTGTAACTTTGGATGAGGAAAAATGAATGAAGAGCGTTGAAAGAATTGAATGCAAGAAAGCGGATGGCCCAATGGGAAAAATAATGTATGCAATTTGGTATAAATCTATAAAATTCGTATAAAATTGGTTCCCTTTTTTAAAGAATTTAAAACATTTTCTGTGTAACTTTTAGGAGGGATAAGGAAAAATGAATTAAAAAGTTGAATGTCAATAAATGAGGGGTGATAGAATGGACGGCGCAGAGTGGAAGAATCCGGATGGGACATTGGGAAAAAAAATGTACCCCATTTTTTTCTAATCTCTGTAAAATTCGACTAAAAATCGTTTCGCTTTTTTCGGAAGATGTCAAACATTTTCGACACTTTTGAAACAGCCTCGAACACCCCGCAGCGGATGTAATTTCCAACCCTCGTTCAAGTCCGCGCAGTTGGTTTCTGCTTAACTGCCGAACAAGCGTCGGAGATTAATGTCCGCTTGTGACAATAATGTTTCGCGGAACGTTGAGAAATTTCGTTGGTTTACTTTTCTGCTCCCTCCCCTGCGGCCGATAACTCCATTACCGGGGTAACCGAGTTCGAGGAGTTTAACGAGCAAACAAGCCGTAAACTTCGGTACCGCTTACCTTGAGAATGTTCTCCAGTTCTGGCGAAGTCTCGATGACGTCCTGCCGGGAAGTCGTGCCCTGTAACGATTCAAAGAGCAAAGTTAGAGAAGAGACAATTTTTAGCGTGGACAATGTGTGTTCTGGATGAGGGGTTGGGGATCGGATTTGGAACAAAATGGAGGAGGATGGACGGGGTAGATGCGGCAGGGGAAATGTAGGTTGAAGCCCTTGAGAGACAGATATATCGTTTTCATTAGTCGCCTAACGCTCAGCTCCGACTCTCCTCACTCTTCGCTCCACCGCACCCAGGCTCTGCCTTTTCCCCGTACTGTTTCTTTCCCTGTCTATCGCCCGTTCTCTCCGTTTCGCGTATTCGCCTCTGGGGGTCTCTCTCACGTTCGGGCGGGCGAACGCGCGCCCGCTGTAATTTCGTGAGGGATAACGAATGGCTCGCGCGACTCTCCGGTAACGAGCCGAATCAATCCCGGCTTATCGCAACGCTCGATTCACGCTTATAGGGGACTACTATCCAATCCCCGATGGTCCACACTATTTCGGACGGGCTCTCTATGAAAAGAGATTTCGCGAAATCCAATAAGTCTCTCGGGACTCTCGTTATGGTATGTGTGTTTTTGTGTGTACGAAAAACTTGAGAGCAATCAGGGAGACAATAACATGGTGGCCGTTTTTTTACCCGCAAAAAAATTCCCTGACATTTCCCTGACTTTTCACTGACCAGTTAAAAATGTTCCCTAGCCAAACTTCTAACGACTTCTAATATAAGAAATTAATGATGCAAATAAAAATGCCTTATTATTGTATTAATGCTTAATTCTATTTTTTGTTTTTTCGAAATGTTCCATTGTTTTAAGGCTCCCTGTTATGTATTTCTTATTTATTTACACAAAGTTCGGCGACAATTTAATTTTTTCCTGACCAATTTTGAAATTCCCTGACTTTTCCCGGTTTTCCCGATTTTCCCTGACCGCGGCCACCATGAATAAGCCTCTGGATAACGCGATAAACACACGTTGGGTTTGAAACTCCGAAGGATCGTTCGGCGTCTTGCTCAAAGTGAAAAAGCAACGTTTTGACATTTAATAAAAAAATATGAAAAAAATTACTGTTTCATTTTCGAGACAACTTAATTGTTTGCGAATACCGGAAAATCGTGTTTCTTATCTCAAATGCGGTACGCACCCAGAAAAATAATTTATTTGACCGCCACCAATTATTTGGTTCAAGTACAATATTTATTTGACTTCAATAAATATTTATTTCATCTAAGTAACTATTTATTTAATTTAAATAAATATTCATTTAAATCAAATGAATGTATTACTTAAACCAAACAAACGGTGGCCGTCAAATAAATTCTTTTTCTGGGTGCGGTATTTAATGTCAATTGGCAGGAGGCAAAATTTAAGTCACTTCTTCGGACGAAATGAATTTTATCCCTAAACCATAATACGAAAAACTTGAGAACAATGAGTGGACAAAACAAGCCTCCGGGTCACGCGACAAACATACATAACGATTGAAACTCCCAAGTTCAACATCCCGCTCAAAGTGAAAAAATCAGCTTATCGACATTGTATGAAAAATATGAAGAAAAAAAATCACGATTTAATTTTCGCGAGTAGTTACTTGATTCTAAAACCTAAAAATCGCTTTTTTTATGTCAACTACCAAACGCAATTTAATCTCAAAATTGGGAAGGGTCGGAATTGGATGATTTCTTTGGACGAAGTGAATTGATCCCGAGACGAATGTACTCACATTGTCCAGGGGTAGCCTCGACAGTCTGGAAGCGGCCGAGTGCGTCCTGGCGGAATTTCCAGGGTTATTGGCGGTGCTGTTAGTAACGCTGGAAGAGCCGTTACCGGAAGTGGCGAGGTTCCCGCCGCCGGGAGCGCCGCCGCTCGACGCGCCGGTGTGGGGATTCGTGTTGGTGGCGTTTGAGGACGAGGATGAATTGGTCGACGAGGGGGGTGGTCCCTTGGCCGGAAGAAGCCCGTGGCTCCGATGATCGTTGCTGTTTCCACCGTGTTTGACCGGCTGGCCGGGATATCCACCTCTACCGCCGTACGGCGGTTTGCCGTCGGCGGGCTTAACGAAACCTCCTCTCTGCGAGGCGTGACTCGAAGAGGCGGAGGTGGTGTTTGCCGACGAGGACGCCGAGCTCGAGGACGATCTCGGTCCGCTTCCGGGCTTTTTGAACTCCTGCGACGAGGGCGAACTTCTGCAGGTACTCGTCGCCGACGGGATTCTCGCCGACGACGACGCACCCGAGGGCGCTGGACTCGCCGGTACTCCCTCGATTCCAATCAAACGCTTCGGCTCGTCGAGCAGATGCTTCACGAGCGAGTAATTGCCGAGCTTCGATTGTATCTGCTGCGTCGTCCGGTCCTGCGAGTCGGGATTTATCTGAAACACGGAAATTAATGAGACTATTAGTTTCGTCGAATCGATCACCTGATATAAACTTAGTTTTTTTAGTCTCATTAAAATCAACCTACTCGTTGTAAAATTTGGCTACATAAAAAAATGCATTTGGATCAAAGATCAATTATTAAAAATTAGGCGAGGTAGAAAACTTATTCGGGAAAATTACATTAGACTAAAAATTAATTATAAAAATTAGATTGAGTTAGAAATTAATTCTTGAAAATGGGATCAGATTAGAAATTAGATTAAATTGGAGATTAATTATTGAAAACGGAATTAGATTAAAAATTAGATTAATTTGCAGATTAATTCTCAAAAATTGGGTTAGGTTGAGGATTAATTATTAAATATAAAAATAGTGGAGCGAGAATTGGTCACGTTTGCCGTGAGCAACTCCGAGCCGTTTCGCCGGACGCTCCTTTCATTGAGAGATACGGACAGTTGTGCGACGGTGGGATCTCGTAGACGTGGAACGGGAGTAAAGACTAGGGAATCGAGGTCGATCCTTCGGTGGAAGGAGGGAGAGACTTATCCGGAGCATCGAGGTAGAACAAAAAGAGAAGGGAAAAAAAATGAAGAAACACTGAGAAAGGAGAAAGGAAAGACTTCGGGAACAAAAATGCCTTGGGGTATCGAAATTGCAGCCGGCTAGACGTCCTCTCGCTGAGGCGATTTTGACGACACGGCGACCATCGGGCCTGGCTAAACCGGGGCCTTGGACGATTTAGACGAAACGACGGTCGAGAGCCTCCATGCCGAGAAAGACGCGAGCGAGCGGTGCCTCTGCAGGCGGCTTTGATGCTAGAAGCGGTTCGAGGCCCCGAGGAGACGCGAGGAGTGGAACCGGTGACCAGGTCAGGGTTTTCACGTCCGTCACGACCTCGGCTAACCTCACCTTCGAAGGAACTCTCTACCCCGCTTCCTTCCAACCGTACTGTTGCGCAATACCCGACTACGTAACTGTATCGCACACAAGAAAATTGGATGACCAGGGATAACCCGCCCTGATGGACATGGACCTCGTCTGTTGCCATCCGGCTACGAATATTCATTTTTGTTTCAGTTCAGCTCAGTTCGATTAGTTTTATATTTCATTTTTATTTTTATTTTTTTTATTCAATGAAAGCGAGACTGACTTTATTTTCGTTTAGAATGTTTATGGCGAATTGATAATTAGTACGAGTCGTCGTTTTTTCTTTCTTATGAAATTTGAATAAAAATGAAACTTTATTTTTTTTATTTTTGAATTAAATAAAAGAGATCATCGATTTTATTTTTAGTGGTCTAAAATGTCTCAGAGGAATTGAAAGTTATCCCGAGGCGTTATTTGTACTCTAGTTTCTTATGAACTTTGAATAAAAATGAAACTTAATTTTTTATATTATATTCGTACTTTTTATTATATTATTTTAAAATGTCTGATGCGAGTTGAAAATTACCACGACTCGTCGTTTGTACTCGACTTTCTTATGAAATGCAAATAAAAATGAAACTTAATTTTTTTTAGGTGCTCCCTTTCGCCGTTTTTATTTTTAACTCCCATTGTCGCCGCATTCGTCCGCCGAGCTCTTCTCGCCCATGTTTTCTCACGAGAAAAATTGCAAATAGCCTCTCGGCTGTTTGACATTTTTTTTTCTTCTCTCCTTTCTTTCAGTTTCTCATCGCGAGTCTTTCCCGGTCAGTGTTTAATCTGCGCCTTTTCTCCGCTTTCATCGGTAATAGTAAGAAAAAAAAACAATACTCCATACAATGCCAAACACCGAGTAACAAAAAAATCCAATGTCCATAATTTGTTACACGCAAAACAAATCTCGTTTGCTCTTTAATTAATTATGAATCTGGTAAAAGGAAAATGAATTTTCGACTTTCGAGCTCGGACGGCCTGCCAGATAAACTTAGAAAAAAAATTTATTTGACGATCACCGTTTAATAAGATTAAGTAAAATATTTATTTGATTAAAATAAATATTTATTTAAATCAAATAAATATTTTACTTAATCTTAATAAACGGTGACCGTCAAATAAATTTTTTTCTTGATGTAATGCAACCTCCTCCAGTCGAGATTTCACTCTTGAGAAATTATCCGTCAAGCTCCGTATGTTTTGGTCTAAAGCCTTCGAAAAAAAAAGAAAAAAAAACGTTGCTCCGAACCGAGAAAAGGAATCCTGGATTCTCTTATACTTCTGCCTCATCTTGTCATTTTCATTCGCCGTTCGACGCGGTTGGCAAGCGGGATGAAACGTTTACCCGTGTGTGTACGGAGCGTGTAAAACTTATCGCCGGTATTGCGACTCGGTGTCTGAGCGAGAAAAAGGAGATAGGGATGCAGAAGAAAGAGTCAAGAGGGCAAGGAATGAGAGGAAAAGGGAAAAAAGGTGCGGTGCGGAGTGAGTCGGAGAATCCTGACGCGTATTCGAGCAAAAGCCCGTGTGCTCTATGCTCAACGTTCGGGATCCTCACCGAGACTCCCGGGCACGGCTGTAGAACGGAAAGCCTTGAAGATGCGATGGGATGGAAGCCAGGAGGACGGAACGGGAGTTACTCGGCTAGGACACAGAGAACGTTGCGCAGTGTGTGTGTGTCTGTGTATTTATTATTATGTGTGCGCGAGTGGATCCTCTTGCTTTACTTCCAACAGCAACTTGCCCACTATTATCTACCTTGTATCCTCTGTACATTACGTCTGGCCGTACTGTGTAGGGTAGAGCGGGGCAAAATGGGGCAACGGGGCAAAACGGGGTTTTTGGGCAAAACGTTTTTCTGCCCGGTTTTGCCACCTTGTCCAATCCAACAATTATTGGAAAATGACGTTTTGCCCTTTTGGACAAAACGTCATTTTGCCCCCCCGTTTTGCGCCGTTGCCCCATTTTGCCCCGCTCTCCCCTATATCTCTCTATCATGTAGAAAGATTTCCCGGCCGCTGTGTTCGAGAAGCGAGAAGGCCGGGGTCAAATGAAACGGAGGGGTGAGGTATTTTAAGGGTCGTATTTTAAAACGTTAGTTTGAACTTAAGATCGTTCTTGAGGTCGAATTTAAGATCCAAGTTTAAGTCTAAGATCGAACCGCAGTTCAAACTTAAGGTCAAACTTAAGTATGGAATCAAGTTTGAATTGAGTTTCGATCTTAAGTCCGAGCTTATGATAGATCTTTATTACGCGATGAAATTCAGGGCAACCGTAGATCTTAAATTCAATCTCAAGAGCGATCTTAAGTTCAAACTGACGTCTTAAAATTCGATTCTAAGTCCCATTATGGAAGGGGCTGAAATATGCTGAGGGTCGAATTTTAAGACTTCAGTTTGAAGACAAACTTTTTTAGCCGGCCAAGTGCATAAAATCATGCATGAAATCAAGCCCCTTGATGTCGCATTGTCCTTTAGGCCAAAAAGGCTGGCGGATTCGTGGTCAGCGGGCGAAGATACTTCGGAATACTTTGCAGGTAACATAAGAAAAAATAAAATAAAAATTCGTCAAAAAATGCCAAGACTGTATTAGCTTAGCCGGCTAATATAGCTTGGCTGACTAAAACGGATTAACCGGCGAAAACGGATTAGTCGGCTAAAATTGTTTAGCCGGCTAAAACGGATTAGTCGGCTAAAATTGTTTAGCCGACTAAAACGGATTAGCCGGCTAAAATAGTTTAGCCGGCCAAACTATAAAATCTTTTTTATATTTTACCCATCTGTACAGCCCTAGTATGTACTATCCATACATCTTGAGTGTCCCAACTTCAACCCGTCAGTAGTGCTCATGCGCCAATAATCCGCCATTGCATTGTAGTTATCTTATTTAGAGTGGCCCATTATGCCCCACTTCAGCCCGATTTTTGGCCAGCCCATCTCGCCCCGGTCCCTACATAAACTGGATGAATACTCCGTTACGTAGCGTATGTCTGACTAACTACTTCGTAAACTTGTAAAAAAACATCTCGATATACACAACGATACACATATACTACATACAGACTTTTTCCTCAGCGAAGTGCGTTTTTACCGTCAAACTTCGCACGCCGTTCAACAAGCGGAAGAATCGCAGTACACTTTATGTAATATCTGTAAACATATATATATAAAAAAAGGACTAATAAATCTCGACTGCAGGAGCAGCAAGAAAGGGATTCAAGGATTTGCTCCAAAAGATTTCGGCAAAGCTCTTGTAATGTGTACACAAGAATAAGGAGGAGAGGAGGACGGAGCGGAAGCCCTCCGAGGAGTTGGCTTCGCCGTCTGTAGCGGCGATGCTGGTAGAGGCTCGGCAACGATCTCATCTTCACCTCGAACCACTTCGCTCTTCGCGTGCTCCCCGGTTTCCTTTGATACTACATACATATATATACAGATATATATACATATACATATACATATACATATACATATACATATACATATACATATACATATACATATACATATACATATACATATACATATACATATACAATGCTGAAGCGCGGTAGCTGCGAGTCTGGAGTGAACGCGACGGCGAGCGCGGATGAAATTTTGCCGGAGAATAAGAAGCAAACCGAGGAGGATGGAATAAAAAGGCGCGGGTGGGGAGGGGGAAAGAGCAGCAGCCTTGGGCGGTAGAAACGGTAACGTGCGGAATGACAAACAGAAAGGTAAAAAAAAAAGGGAAAAAAATACGAGAATAAGAGAGAAATGAGATAGCGTGAACAAGATGTAAAATCGATGAAACGGAGAGGGTAGAGCGGCGGAGCGGAATGACGAAGGTGGATTTAAACATTCTTGGGTCGCACACGGTATTGAGATGAGGGAAGGAAAAGTCGCAGCTGCGGGCACGGAGAGGGTGCTGCGCGGTGGTTTTTCTTCTTTTTCGCGGACAATATGTATAGTCGTGCAACCTCGCGAAATCAATAACGCCCACTACTCTTCTCGAGTCTCTTATTACACTGGCGTACAGGCCGATCCAGAATTAACAATGGGGCTGCTCTTGGACAGCAGCTCCGAAAAAAAATACCTGACTGTTGGGTTTTTATTTTTATTTGAGATTTTTTTATTTTCGTTTATTTGAGATTTTTCATTTTTGTTTATTTGAGATTTTTTGTTTTTTTGTTTTTTTTTTTTTACTTTTTAAACATTTTTATCGAAGTCGGAGCATCGAGGGAAGGTCGTAACAGTGGCGGGATCGATTTGAAATCGCGTCGAAACACTTTCCATATCGAGTCCTCACCGCGAGCGGACCGAAGTGGCCGTGCAGTAACAGCACTCGTTTAACGTCCGGTTTGGCGCGCGTCATTGAGCGTGGGTGTTTGCGGTTACAAAACGGATACGGCACGAGAGCAGCTGTTGAGGCTTTAACGCGCGTTGCGTTAAACTAAAACTCGACAACGCGCGCGCCATTTCGACCTCAGCGGAAATAAAATGTAGTCAAGAAATGTACGTTCGAAATTCATTAAGGTCGGTCCACTTAATTGATATTTAAATAATTTACGAGTCACACTCTTTGTATTTTCATGTACATATACAAATAAAAAAATAATAATAAATACATAAATAAAATTAATATATTGAAAATTGGTAAAAAGAATGCCCATTTAAATATTACATTTAATAATCTCTTTGTATTTCAATATATATATTAAAATTAAAAAAACAATAATAATTAAATAAAAAATTAAAACAAATTTTAAATAAATTGAAAATAGTAAAAAAAAAAAATGTAATATTAATTTTTCCACGCATGACGCTTAAACATTTTTTTTACTTGGCCGCTACGAGTTTTTACGAACAACGCAGGCGAGTACACCGTGCGTGGGAAAACTAATTGCCGAAAAAGCGCGTGTGCAGAGTTCCCGCCATAATCGAGGCGGTTGCGCGGTGCGACGAGTTTCACAGGCCCTTCAGAGAGGTTTTTTCCATTCCGCGAGATGTCGAACAGGGAGCGGAGAGGTCGCGCGAGGGAATAAAAAATTCCACAGCAATTTCAGTCAAAGCAGGTTGGACGTTTGCTTTGACTCCGTCGAGTCGCGTTCACGCGTGTATTTTATCTCTCCTCTCCGCTGCCCCATCGCCGCGCTCACCCCGCGCGGCTCCCTTCGCCTTTTACCCTTTATCTTTTCGTTTGGCCAGTTTCGCGGCTCATTTGCTTACCGTTGCGGCAAATGCAAGAGGAACGGATCGCGGCGGTCTAAGGAGGCAAAAAAAACGATGACGATGAAGCAAGGAGGAGCGAAGAGCTTAGGATTCGTTGCGCCCCCCCCCCCTCTCCCCCTCCCACACACATGCACCCACCCAACTTATACTTGTCGGTACTTGTGAGCGTATTGACGCGATACGCCAACTTTCCACCAAACCGCTAACTCTCTCTTTTATGCACGCGAACGCGGTGTTTTCTCTATCGCCATTTATTTCGTTTCGAGACTTTTTCCCACGGGCCTCCTCGGAGCGTCGTCGACCGCATCCACATGCGCACCCGGAAACGGAAACGGAAAGTTAGCCGGCTCGGAGGAGTCGAATCATCAAATACTGAAGTCAGGGTTTGGTCTGGCTGGCTGTTGGGTCCCAGCACTGGCGCGTTACTGGTCGGACTCCGGAACACAGTACCGCGCCAGTGCTGGGCTGTAACAACCAGCCAGACCCATCCAATCTGGTCATTCGCCTCCAATTTCGACGAATCTCACGATTCTAAGAGCTCGCAAGACTTTCATCAGAGAATTCGATCGGAAAATCAAACCGTTTGTTCAGAACGGAAGTTGCAGTCGGAAACGCTACAGTTGACCTTGGTCGAAGGAGTCAGAGGAGTCAAATTCATCAAATACGTCCCAGTTACATCCCAGCACTGGCACGGGCCCCCGCCAGTGCCGGGATGTAACATTCAGCCGGACCCCGCCCCCGATCTGGTTACTTGCTCCAAAATTTAATCTCACACACCCAGAAAAAAAAATTTATTTGACGGCCACCATTTGTTTGGTTTAAGTAAAATATTTATTTGATTTAAATAAATATTTATTTCATTTACGTAACTATTTATTTAATTAAAATAAATATTTATTTAAATCAAATAACTATTTGTTTCAAATAAATATTCATTTAAACCAAATAAACGGTGGCCGTCAAATAAATTTTATCCTGGGTGCAATCTCAAAACCTCGCACAGTTTCACCGAGAGTTCGATCAGTAAAATTGATCAATCAAACCGTCCGTGCAGAACGGAAGTTGCAGTCGGAAACGCTACGGTTGACCGAGATCGAAGAAGTCAGAGGAGTCAAATTCATCAAATACGTCCCAATTACATCCCAGCACTGGCACGGGCCCCCGCCAGTGCTGGGATGTAACCGCCAGCCGGACCCACCCGTTTTGGTTACTTGCTCCAAATTTTAACCTCTCAATCCCAAAACCTCGCACAGTTTCACCGAGAGTTCAATCAGAAAATCGATCAATCAAAGCGTCCGTGCGGAACGTGCGGTCGGAAACGCCTGCAGTTCAACGGATCGTCTCGAGGTGCAAACACTCCCCCCTGTGCACGGTGGAGTAACGGTGTTGAGAGCTTGGCCGTTGATACTTCTGATTCCCGTTGACAAGCGCCGTCGAGGGCGGACGGGGCGGTCTTTCCTGCTCGTCGTCAGATCGTTGAATCGCCGCACACCTGGAAAGCCGCTCGGAAACTCACGGTAGGCCGGCGCACTTCGGCGTGCACTCGGCTCTCGAGGTGCCGAAGCCGAGCGCAGAGTTGGCCCGGTTTCGCGAGTGCAACGGCTATGCATTCACGCTCCATCACGGCGAAGCCGCTTCGCCGCGCACCGGCCGCCCGGTAATTAATCACGCACGAGTCAAGGTCCCGAGGGAGGAGGGCCGAGGCGGATGGACCGAGTGAGCGGGGTGGACAGCAGAGTGACGAAGAACAAGGAGATGTAACGGAGGAGCGAAACGATAGGCATACATATACATAAACATATACTTATATATATATATATATATATATATATATATATATATATATATATCTATCTAGTGTGTGTATGTAGAGTTGCATATTGGGCATTCCATACCGATTCGACCTACATCGGACCCTCGACCTCTTCAATCCGATTGGTAATTTTTATAATATTGTTCTAACTCTAAAAATCACTCCAAATGAAAAAATCTGAAAAAATTCTCAAAAATCCTGTATCAGGTATGAAAATTTGCAAGCCTAGAAGCGAAGTGGTATCGCATTAACTTCTATTTTTTAAATATATTTTTAAATAATTTTAAATAATAAAAAAAATAGAAGCAAACGTTTTACCATTCCGGATTTAGGCTTAAAAATGTTCATATCTAATACAGGATTTTTCAGAATTTTTTCAAAATGTTTAATTCCGGCTAAAAATATGTTCACTTTGAACAATTGTAATCAATGCAAATAAAAAAAAAATTGTAGTGATTTTTAGAGTTAGAACAATATTATTAAAAAAATGACCAACCGAATTGAAGAGGTTGGGGGTCCGACGTAGGTCGAATCGGTATGGAATGCCCCATATGTCTATGGCGAGAGAACATATATATTGTGTGTAAATATATGTGTTTACGTATATGCATGTGGGTGCGTGAAGAAGAGACGGAGAGTGAAGAGCGGCTCTCGGTTAAGCGTTAGCGGCGGATAGCCTGCAAGGCGTTTCGCGCCGGAGGCTTCGAGTGAAACGTCAATTAGCGTTTCATTAGTGGGATGCTTGGACTAACAGGTAACGAGATGAACGGCGTTCGCGCTCGCCAGTCGGGGATGTCCTGTCAACGCTCCTGACGATCATAGCGCGATAACGCGAGTGACGCGTTAGATTACGAGGGACCAATGCGGCGAAGTGCTCGAAATACGAAACGCGCGTTATCTCCAGGTGTTCGGACTGCATGTCCTGACGCTCTGTCGCACAACACATGTTTCATTATTTTTTTTATTTGATTAATTGTAGGTGATTCTTGAGCCAACAAATATGATACAATTATAGCGTGGTAATGGGAGCGAAGCGTTAATTTATGAAAGACCGATGCGGAGAAACTTCTTGAAATACGAGACGCTGTTTCGTTCCAAGTTTTTTATGACCCGGTGTTCTGCCACTTCGGGCATGAAACACGTTCCACACTTTTTATGAAGATAAAAATATTGAATTTAATAAATGTATCGGGAAATGAGAGTAATATAAATTTTGTGCCGTTCTCGAGCCAACGAAAATTTTAGAAATAAAAAAAAATATATAGTGAAAACGTAAAAATTACGTCATGAAAGATAACGCGAGTGACGCATCAGAATATGAAAGACCAATGCACTTTATTCCCCAGTTTTAGAACTCGACGTTCCGCCTCTTCGGGCATGAAACATGTTTCACCCTTTTTATGAAGATAAAAATATTGAATTCAACAAACGTATCAACAGACGAGACTGATATGAATTTTATGTAATGCTCAAATCAACATAAATTATATTTTTTCGATCGCGTCAACGTGATAAAAAATATATATATACAAAGTCTCCGACGGGACACCCTCTACATTTACATTTCCGCGAGCGAATATAAAGCAGTTGTGACATGTTTAAACTCTTCACTCCCGAATTATCATCGATCGCATTCGTGCGCGAATGTAAATTACTCTCGTAAAATCCAAAAGCGTTTTAACGCTTCTGGAATTTATAATCACCGAATGAATTTTGACGATTTTCATCAAATGCGCATAACCGACAATATCCGATTAATGGACATTCGGTGTACGACGAGCGACCGCTCCCCCTCTCCCCCCCCCCCCCCCCAAGGGGGGCGATGTTCGATGTCATTTTTATCGGAGCAGCCGATTATTTGCCGTACGGTCGCACGTACGGAATTTAATAGTTTTATCGAAAAGGACCGAGGAAGCTTTTGCCGCCCGAGGTCGACGGAAATGGAGTAGGAGAAGGAGGGGAGGGGGAAGGGGTTTGAGTTAGTGAATATATATGCCTGGGTGACTGCCCCGTCGTCTCTCCCGTGCTCGTGTACAGCGTACGTGCACCAGCAGAAGCACCGGTAGCGACTCCACTGCATACAGCGCAACCCTCTCCGCCTCCTTTACATTTTAAAACGTACGTGCACCGCATCGGTGGCTCAACCGGAGCGCTGGCAAACTCTCCCCGCGAGCCTCCCTCTCTCTCCCGTTCGCTCGTTCGCCTCTTCTCTTCTACCCTCAATTCCGTTCGTCCCACAGTTGGGCCGGGGGTTGCATGCAAAATTTTCGTTAAGCGTCGACTCGTTCGACGAGAAAAGGTGGACGAGCTTGGCGGAATTCACGAGCAAAATATATGTATATGTTTATATATATACACATATGCATATGTGTGTGTGTGTGTGTGTGTTTGGGTATACATGTATACATACACACGTATGTATGTACATATAGGTTCATTGCCCTATTGCTTGTTACGCTGCTTTTCTTTCGCTCGGCGATTTTCCTTTGATTCGCAAATATTTTCGCTGCAGCGGCTCAAGATCGGAAAATTGATCGATGTAAAAATTTTCGGAACGCGAATGTTTGTTTTAACCTAACCGTAAAACTTATTATATTTAAATTATGTGAAGAATTTTTTTTTAACTTGAAAATATCGAGGTGAATTTGCGCGGTTTTGTTCTTGCTGTGGCGAACTTACAATAAAAGAAATAACGCCTCTGATTGAGTAATGTTTCAACTTCGAATAAAATATGTCTCACATGTCATTAAGTTTTCTTCCTAACCGGATCTCCTTAATTCCGCGCGATGCATTATCTCGTAGAAGAGAATCGTCTTGGTAGAAAAAAAAGAATGCAAATTATAAGGTCTGAGCGTTGTCGTCCTTATTGTAGTCGCGCTCGTCCGAAGGTGACGCGGAGTTTATTAATCATTCGAGAGCGAGGAAGAGAGAGGTACGTTGGAAAAGTCGACAAGGTCGATGAGCTATTCCACTTAGTCTCCAACACCGCGCATAAGAAAATACATAAGAATAAGACACAAAAACAAGACCGAAAAAAAGAAACCAGTTTCTATGCATGTTTTCTATGTTTTTTCTATGCCTCAATTCTACGCATTACAATTTGCTTTCACAAACTGTGTGGTCTAAGCGTTGTCTTCGCCATTGCAGCCGCGCTCGTCCGAAGCTGACGCGTAGTTTATTAATCATTCACGAGCAAGAAAGAGCGAAGTACGTTAGGAAAGTCGACAAGGTCGATGAGCTTTGCCACTTAGTCCGTCACGCAGCGGATAAGAAAAAAGTTAAGAATAAGACACAAAAACAAGACCGAAAAAAAAGAAACAAGTTTCTATGCATTTTTTCTATGCATTTTTTCTATGTTTTTTCTATGCATCACAATTTGCTTTTGCAAATTGTAAGGTCCAAGCGTTGTCTTCGCCATTGCAGCCGCGCTCGTCCGAAGCTGACGCGTAGTTTATTAATCATTCACGAGCAAGAAAGAGCGAAGTACGTTAGTAAAGTCGACAAGGTCGATGAGCTTTTCCACTTAATGCGCCACACCGCGGATAAAAACAGTCAAGAATAAGACAAGAAGAAAACCGAAAAAAAAGAAACCAATTTCTATGCCGGTGTGAAGAAAACGAGGATGTTTCCGGGCCGCGGGTGGAACACTGTGCTTCTCAAAGTGACGAGCTTTCTAATCATTCGACGAGCGCGGATAGTGGAGGAGTGTCGCGAGCGCGCGCGAGCATAAATGGGAGGAAAGATAAATGAGGAGGAACCGAGAATAAGGAGGGAGACGGAGCGACCAAAAAAAAAAGCTGCTCGGAGATCCGTCCATAGCCATCCACTCATCCACGATTATT
>JAPYZD010002045.1:0-17458 GCA_030522725.1 Ichneumoninae sp. B BG-2022a
GTGATATTGTGTTCTATTCATTCAACGGATAAATAATTGAATTGCTTCGTCTCAAATCGTAATAACGTGTCTTCATTGATCTAACTTATATGTAAACCTGTACCAAATTTCCCGCGTTAAGAGTCGGATTTCAATTCGCTAGGCAGCAACGAATGACCATTCGTAGTCCGGAGTATAAAAGACCATTCGCAGTCCGGGACCCATCCAATCGGATCGGCCCGTAACAAACTCGTGACTGTGACGACACAGTACGCAAATCGTTGTCACTAAACATCTTAAGATGACTAAGCCAATCGTGCGAAACCCGCACCCGGCCTCCTCCGCCCCGCGACTTGCGTCACATTCATAACAAGCTTTGTCACTGAGTCACAAATGCAACAAGTGCGAATCAATTAAATCTGTCGAAGCATGCAGGACAGAAACCCTCCTGGAGCGTTACAATGTTCTCGGTATTGGGCGAACATCGGCGAGACGACGACTCCTTGCAGCATAAATTTCGCGTTAACAATCTGCCCACAGGTTTGAGCGAATTTGCGAAAGGAGACAGAATCGTTCAAAGGCCTTTGAGTAAGCTCCGAGAGACTTCACTGCAAACCATTTTTTTATAAATAATGAATTACCCATCGCATAACGTCGGTGTGTTCGAGCACGCTGAGTTAATTGATTGTCTTAACCAATAAAACATCGAATGTTTCGAGTTTCGTCATTTCGAAGATCCGCTACCTTTTTATAGGTCGAAGCATCGAGAAATCGTTGAGAGTACCGCTTAAAGTATACGTACACGTGTGTTCTTGGACATACATTAGATTGTTGCCACGATCTCCGCTACCCTTGCTACGAGAATGCTATTGTCCGAAGCCGTTGCGATCCCGACGCGGTAATGGCCGCTACAGCACAGCGCAAGCGAGAATCCTCGTCGGCAAGTACGAGAACAGGGCCGTACAGGGTACCGTTACGCCCCCGGAGCCTAAACCAATTTCTTATTCCCCCAGTCGTCTCTGCCCTGCAATCCATTACCTGCATTCTTCGGTTTCTCGAATCTAAGCCGATGGAGAAAGCACCGAGTAACGGATAACCAGGCCCTTTGCGAGGAAACATTAAACGTCTCACCCGGAATATTTCCACACCCAAACATTTATCTCGCTTACGATCACTCTCGAGAAAATGTGTTTCGATGTCACGTGGCTAATGCACCATTGCAGCGAATAATTTTTAAAAATTGTATAATCGATTAATTTGATACATTTGATAATTGTTAATCGTTATGTAAAAAGAAATCAATTGACGTCAAATTACAAGCAGATTCAAAAAAACTGTACATACATTTTTTGGACAAAAATAAAAAAAAAACAATGTTAACCCTTTTATAGAAACATGATTCTCGGCCAAAAAGTGCCCGGGCAATGCACTATCGCACCTCTGCTCTATTGTATACACGATACATACGTGGGTGAACAGTACCTACACGCTACATTCCTCCGAGTACCCCAAGAATAGAGATAAAATACATAGAGGAACTCTGTGACAAAGCCAGAGGGAGTGGGGCTGGCGGATTTCCCCAGATCATGTTGGACATCAAACAAACATCGTATTCTTGCGATAGCAATCTCTGCTAATTGCTACATTTCCCGATGGCACGTACTTTATTATTATTTCAACAGAACGCATATTCGTCCCAGGCAAACAGGTGCAGCCCTCGTTTGACTCCAAATTTCTTCCAACCCGCAATGGATAATATTCAAATTTGCGAGAATCAAAAAAAAATTAATCATACCAGAACCATTAACTGCACGGTCTCGACTGTTTTTTTTGGGGCAATTCGATAGATTCAGGGTCATACCATTGAACCCGATGTTGGCGATCCCGAGGAGATGTTTCTCGCATCGCCAGGGATGTAAAGCGTTGCCTCTTGGCAGACGACTGTGAATATATACACACGTATACGCGAGTCGCAAAGTGCACATGGAACTACCGCTTTATGTCATATATATACGAGCTACGGGCACGCCTGTGTTGCCTGCGTAACCGTAGCCTCGAAACCAGACCGTCTCTCGCGAAGCTTCAACTAAAACAACGTTTTTACATATTTATTCACAATTAAATTCTTTCGATAAATTTGTCAGTTGTTCGTCGTCAATGCTAGTTGTGTTTTGTTCAATTATCGGCACTATTGCAATTGTTTTGCACGATACTGAAGCTAGTATGTTGGCGGAGGTGCGAATGATCGATATAGGAAGGGCGGTGGGTTCGAGGCTACAGCCGGGAAGCCGTATGCGCATGTCACTTCATTTGGGCGATCTCTTTCTGTCGTGGCATCTGGAGGTGAGTGGTTGTGCGTGCTACTCGCGCAAGGAAGATAATCCAAATATTAAAGTATCGAGTCGATACCATCGGCTGCCAGGTATCGGAAATAAAGTTACGTTAAATAACGAGCAATTGTGATGTGACAAAAGTTTTACGATAATATCCGATTTAACGGTGAAAAATCGTCGTCGAAAAGTTCAACGCATGGTCCCGTAACATCCGAGACTCAGCCGGCTGGATTTCGTGTGTTAAAACGGTCGGGCACGAGGTTCGGCGGAAACGACGATTGCTGTTCGACGCTGTTTTCTCGTTTGTTAGGATTCGCAGAGGACTTTTCGCGAGATTTTTTTTTTAATTGTTAGCCGGGGAAAAAAATGACTAGCTCTCGATAATGAAATTGTATCGACGTCGGTAGAGGCTGTCGGGCGAGCGAATCTTCGACCAACCGGATGCAGTATGGCGGACTCGGCACGGTTGTCAGAGTCCTCCGTCGTGAGTTGAGCGATATCGCGTCCAAAGTGATTTAAACAATTATAAACGACGATATTTCAATCGAAAATTACCTTTCGATAAATCGGATTAAACTATCGGTAAAAAAGTATATGTAAAAATTCACGCGATCAAAGTCCTCTGGAGAATACAGTTCGCGTGACTAAGTCGGAAAAATAAAATTGTGCATAAAAAAAATAATAATAATCTGTGCTTCGCTTCGGAGAGGAAAAAACGGATTTTTTTTTGGGGTTGAAAGAATCGTGGGTTTTATCGGAACAAGGGTGAACGCGAGGGGGCCGCTCAATAATGGACACCGGTTCCTCCGGGCCGCAGCTCTCTCCACCTCCCACAAAGCTCTTCGATCCGTCTTTGTCGAGATAAAATTTCGCCAAAGGAAAGCTCTCGGACCAGTGCTGAAAAAATTCATTTTTATTTCATCTCTATGCATTTAACTAGCTATACGGTGCTATGTGCAAATACAAGGTTTTTCCGAACGAGTGCTCTGCCGCTATGCCGTTCCGTATGGATGAGCTGTTACTTTTTTAAACGCAATATCGCGCAATGATAAAAATTCTTTTACCACGATGCAAGCACAGTCAGTTATCTCGAAGATTCAAGATACATATATATATATTTTATTCTCTTTTCAAGAGTAATTGTACTTCATTTTTTTTAAATCTGGCTCAGATATACTTCATTGCTACCTCGAGTTTTCCTGAAATTTTCTATCGACACGGAACGCCGCATCTCTTGGGCCCCCTCCCGTAGTTCCGGGAAGCCGCAATTTCGTTCGATCGTCGGCTCGCGAATGTAACGCCGAGACATGCGCGACAAGAGTTCAATCGCGGATGACCAACGTTGTCGAAACACACGACGGGAATTTTATGTTGCGTAAGCGGCTTATTGGCGAGCGAGCCCAACGCGAGCTTGCGACTTTATATCGCGCAAAAATCTTGTAATACCGTGCTGGGCCAGCGGCGTCACGATTATTACAAAGGTCCCGTTGTCGTCGTTCGTCCGTGAACCTCTCGGCACGTATACAAAATGGCGGCCATCCGCCCCTGGCTAGCCGTTCTCGAAAGTTCACAAGACCGCCACGTGGACGATGAACAAAGAGGACGATTTATCGTCACAATCGACGATATAATTATCTCTTGGCGGAGTATCGGAGTAAATTCAAACCGTACCGAACTATCGTTGCCGGAAATTTAAAAAAAAAACATCGAAACAACCCAAATTTTGACCGCTAACCTAAAAAACAAAAATTAAATACCACTTGCGCGATTAAATAAACTAATTGTTAAATGATAGATTATTAATGCGTTACCGCGTCTTGTAAAAATGTATTTTAAAAAAAATCCAGGGAAAAGAAAATCAACCATGCATCTTTGAACCTGAAAATTTAGCCGATGGATCGCCGAACTCTATTTTTCTTTTTTTTCCTTGAACTTTGTTTTAATTGAGATTTTTTATATTTGCAGTTTTTTAACCAAACTGATATAACAAAACAAACAACATGGGCAAAGAAAAGGTTCATATTAACATTGTCGTCATTGGACACGTCGACTCCGGCAAATCCACGACTACCGGACATTTGATCTACAAATGTGGTGGTATCGACAAACGTACCATTGAGAAGTTCGAGAAGGAAGCTCAGGAGGTTAGTATTTATAAAAAATAAAAAATAACATAAAAAATTATTTTTTTAATGATTCAAAAAATCGACACTGTGATGATAAAACTTTATTTCATTCGCGGTTTCCACTGGAAGGTTTATACCTATTGACAGCTGAATGCGTCTGAGTGTCTTTCACAAAACTTTTATACTTTGAACTTTCGAAGAAATATCAGCAGCAACAAAATTTTTATATATTTTTATCCGACATAGAATCAAATTAATATTAAAAAAAAAACCTTCTCACGTGACATTCTAGACAAGAAATGACAAAACTAATGCTAATAATATGCGAATTTAATTGATTTAGATGGGCAAAGGATCCTTCAAGTATGCCTGGGTATTGGACAAGCTGAAGGCCGAGCGTGAGCGTGGTATCACCATCGATATCGCTCTCTGGAAGTTCGAGACTGCCAAGTACTACGTGACGATCATCGATGCCCCGGGACACAGAGATTTCATCAAGAACATGATCACCGGAACGTCGCAGGCTGATTGCGCTGTGTTGATCGTAGCTGCCGGTACCGGAGAATTCGAGGCCGGTATCTCGAAGAACGGACAGACCCGAGAGCACGCACTGCTCGCTTTCACCCTTGGTGTCAAGCAGCTGATCGTAGGAGTCAACAAGATGGACTCCACCGAACCACCTTTCTCCGAGGCTCGTTTCGAGGAAATCAAGAAGGAAGTATCGTCTTACATCAAGAAGATCGGTTACAATCCAGCTGCGGTTGCTTTCGTACCAATCTCCGGATGGCACGGCGACAACATGTTGGAGCCGTCCTCCAAAATGCCCTGGTTCAAGGGATGGGCTGTCGAGCGCAAGGAAGGCAAAGCCGATGGCAAGTGCCTCATCGAAGCACTCGATGCTATCCTGCCACCGTCTAGGCCGACCGACAAGGCCCTTCGTCTTCCCCTCCAGGTAAAAAAGACTACCACCGTTTTACGTACAATAAATATCTACATCCTTGTTTTATTTTTATCGGCCAAAATATCGTTGAATTGGCGATTATTCGTTTATTTTTCGTACACGATCAATATAAACAGGAAAATAATCTGTTAATCAAACTTGAATTTTCAATGTTGAATAACAAAGTTTTATATGCTAAGATGTGAAAAATGTGAATCGTGAGAATTGCATTCAAGATTGAATTTTTTAAAAATATTTACATGATGAGACCACTTAAACTTCATTCGCGGTTTCCACCGGAGAATCTTCGGATTCGGTGATGGCAGAAGGTGTCTGACTCATTGACGAGATAATATAAATTATGTTAGACGATTTTTTTTGCTGGAATAATTCATTGATTTGTTTTTATTTTTATGATTGCAGGATGTGTACAAGATTGGTGGTATTGGAACGGTACCCGTCGGCCGTGTGGAGACCGGTGTCCTCAAGCCCGGTACCGTCGTGACCTTCGCTCCCGTTGGTCTCACCACTGAAGTCAAGTCCGTCGAGATGCACCACGAAGCTCTCGTCGAGGCTGTTCCCGGAGACAACGTTGGTTTCAACGTTAAGAACGTCTCCGTCAAGGAATTGCGTCGTGGTTACGTAGCTGGAGACTCCAAGAACAACCCACCCAAGGGTGCTGCCGACTTCACGGCTCAGGTGAGAATAAAAAAAAAAATTACATTAACAATCCATTCCATTTCGATTTTGATATCTTGAAATCGTGACAGGCCATTCTTCCTTGAAATAATCAAATTTTAAATAAACTATCATCTTGCCAAGTCCTTAATCCAAATACTCTTGTATTTGGATTAAGGAATTTTTTTATTACGCAAAATCGATCGGATTTAAAGAGAAAAAGAAATCTTGATACAATGATGAGAACATCTCAACTTCATTCGCGGTTTCCACCGGAGAATCGAAAGATTCATTGACGGCCGAAGGTGTCTGAGTCTCATAATCCAAACAAATGACGTAGTTTCGGTTAGTCGAAACAGATTTTAACATTTTGCTTTCGTTTTAATTCAGGTCATCGTGCTGAACCATCCCGGTGGTATCAGCAACGGCTACACGCCGGTGTTGGATTGCCACACGGCTCACATCGCTTGCAAATTCGCCGAGATCAAAGAAAAGTGCGACCGTCGTACCGGCAAAACCACCGAGGAGAATCCCAAGACCATCAAGTCCGGTGACGCGGCTATCGTAAACCTCGTACCGAGCAAACCCATGTGCGTCGAGGCTTTCCAGGAGTTCCCACCCCTTGGACGTTTCGCTGTACGTGACATGCGTCAAACCGTCGCCGTCGGTGTCATCAAGGCCGTCAGCTTCAAGGATGCCTCTGGCAAGGTTACCAAGGCCGCCGAGAAGGCACAGAAAAAGAAATAAAATCAGTTTTCGCGCAATCGACGAGCCGCCGACGCCGTGTGGATGCCGCCGGCGTATAGTAGCGAATGTAATTTGTATTCTATCTTCGGGCCATTCGGACGTTACACGAAATACAAACGACGATACAACGATGCAATCGTCGTGTTTGCCAACAACATCAACAACGAGCTGTACAGTTTCCGCGAGACTGCAGCAAAAGAAAATGGAACGTTCGTTCGATAGCAGCGGAAGACACGAGGCCGACGGAGAAGAACGACGTATCGTTATCCGTACGCGTAGGGAATACAACGATAACGCATTCTTCTCCATCACTCGTATGTTGCATCTTTCGAAACGTTTGCTGCGACACTTTTTCCATCGTAAAGAATTTCGTAGGAAAGAATAACTATAAAGGGCGGAATAAAATTAAAAAAAAACAACAACAAAAAATTCCATCTTATTTGTTCCCGAATAAAAATAAGAGCGACTTTTATTATCTTTCCCACCGAAGTGGCACGAAGAAAGGACTCAAGATACACGAGCTATTATATACACCTGTTTCACAAGTACATCAACAAGAACAACAACAACAAAAAACAACAACATCATAATTTAGCTCGGCTTAATTATATTTTCTAATTATTATACGGAAATAATAAATCCTATATCTGCGATACTCGATTAAAACATCTCATTATTATTCTTTTGTCTTTTATGTGTCCGTTGTTTATTCGTTAATGGATCACATTTATTATCTACCACCGTTCGTATTTCATCACCGTATGATACATCTTCCGCGATGCATGCATTTTTTTATCAGGGTAACTGGTGCTAATTTTATTCCTTCTCACTAATGAATTACATCAAGGAGACTATTGAACTACCTGAGGGAAGGCATTTTTTTTTAGTTTTTCTATGATAAATACTTCCTTGTCACTTAAATATTTTTATTCAACAGCGACAGCCAACTTTTTTCTTTTCTTTCTTTTAGTACTTTCACGATTTCAAAAGATAGTGCTTACAAATTGGTTCGCAAACAACAGTTTACTGTACATATATTACGTATATATAATGATTATAACGATTGAAGGCAAATAAAGTACCAGTGGAAACGATTTTATTTGATTTCTATAAATTTGTAATTGACAGCGATCCGTTCCGCCCCTGTGAATTTTCGATAGATTTTCAGTAAAATCTTAAATAAATTTGGGTTTGTAGTTTGCGCGTTAAATTTTTTCATGAATATTTTTGACAATTGTTTACGATCTTTTCTACTGCAGGTAGAGTAAAGGGTGCGTTTTCAATGCTCCGTTCTTTTATTTATGACTGTCCACTGTTAGTGGGTTTTTTAAATTACCAAAGGTACATTCGATTCTCTCCGCGGGATACATTTCGTTCGTTTCGATAACAGACGAACGCCTATCAGAGAAAATTGGTGTGAAACCTAAACCCTGTACACAGAGCTGACTGGAATACAGGAAGGTCCATTTCAGCTACGTATGCATATGGACACCTCGAATATTTCTGAATTTAGCCGAACAGAGTAGGACTGCAGTCAAAAACGCACCCTTTCTGTATTTAGTCTAATAACAGAGCAGAACTGCATTCGAGAACGCATAGATGCGATCGAAGATATGCCGACGATGTCGACATAAAAATGTGTAGATTTTTTTGTAAATCTGGGATGTGAATGTACCGCTGCAGAAGAAAGGGTTCATTGCATGTTAATTCAGCAGAATATTTCCATTTTCCAAAAAAAGAATTACTGTATCCTTATCGATACCTTATCGCTAGTCATCGCTGAATTTCGTGAAGCTATTTCAATCAGCTGTTCACCAACAAAAATGGCGGGACTCGGCGGTTTGTTGTCCGGGCTCTCGAGGCTATTGCGGCGAGAAGTGACGATTGCAGCTACTATGGTAAATCAATCATACCCAATACATAACGCATATATTTGTCTTGCAATTGAGAAAGAAAATTTCCCACTGTCCATCCCGTTAATTCTATTATGAACAATTTCTCCGATAGCCTAACCTCGAAACAATTGCAAGAGCACTGATAAACGTTGATTTACGCAGATGAGGACCGAATCAACGAAGGCTGCAGTGGAGTCCACCAAAGCTGTCGCTGAGACAAAGCCTGCCAGAGTTTATCCAGGAATGAATCCGGACAAGTGGGTGAATTTTAGAATGCTTCGGGATGTAAATCGGAGAAGGTGCGTCAAGAAGCACGCTACTATGAGGGTTCGTCTCATATCGATGAAGAGGAACGACATACTTCCTCCTGAGATCAGGGTAAGATTCAAACAAGCGTCTGCTCTAAAAGTTCTCAAACTTGCTTGAACGAAACTAAAACATGCTTTATTTTTCCACTTGTCGTGGATCATTTATTATTTTTCATTTGCATTTATTTATCTTGACGGATTTCTTCTTTAACAACCTTACATTAAGTCCTAGCTTAGAGTTCTAAATAATAAATTATTTATTTATTTATTAATCAACGTACAATGTCCCTTTTTACATGTAAATAGTCTTCAGAATTTTACAATATCCAATAGAAGTACACGTCAAAATTATAATCGATATATTGAAGTAGAAAATGACTGATTTGTAAGTTGCCAAGTTCTTAAGTAGACGTAGCACAGTAAATTATATAATAATAATAAGTAATAAACGAAGATAACCGTAATAGAACCGCTGGAAGACTATAGTAGGAACTGCAGTGGTTGTTATTTTGTGTATATATAACGTTCGTAGCGTTAAGAGTTATCTGGGCTGCTTTAAGAAAAAAAAGTACAAAGTAATTTGTACATGGCTTCTTCGTTGTAAAAATCGCTAATTGAAATTATGATAATTCATCCTTTGGAGGCAATTTTCAATTTTTCTTCACTTTTTTTTTCATAAAATTTTGATTAAAAAAGACGAAGCGGGTCCTTCTCTTTTGTTTCATGGAATTAAAAAAAACAACTAACATAAAATTCTCGTTTAAATTATACTTATAGCAAAGTTTAGACAGGTAAACACACATTAATAGAACCAGCACATGATGCTACTGATTGAGTATCCGTAATGTCAGCGTGTACTCAAAAAGTTGGTGCACTTGGTACTTTAAATCGTAAAAAGTACTTGTGTACTTCAAGTACAGCCCAGCTCTGGTTTTTACATAGCTTACATACATATTCCCCTCTTATATCTAAAGATACAAATATAATCCCTTACAACTAAGAAGGGTTGTTATTGTTATACGTATATACGTATATACGTATATACGTATATCACTGCCGCACTTTTTCACACATAGTTTCATTCCGTATTTTATCCCATTTTCATTTATTACCATCTCTCTCTAAGTTTTGATATAATAGATTTTTAAATATAAATACAGCTTATTAAAATGTATTAATAAAAATTGAGAATGTGAACGAAAACTAAAATTCTCAGAAATATTCTGTCATTAGGTATTTATTGATGATATATTTATTACAGGAACTTGCCGGCAAGGATCTGGACGAAATTCCTCGACAAGCGGCGCTGCGACAACTCACACCTCGTTGCGTGATCTCTTCGCGAGCGTACGGTACCGTTAAACGATGGCGACTATCCCGTATAGTTTTCCGGTCTCTCGCGGATTACAACAAACTCTCAGGAGTTCAACGAGCTATGTGGTAGACAAATCACGGCATATTACGATGCATCGTCGCGATCGCAATTAATAATGTTAATTCAAATTGTATCCCCCGAGATACCAAACAGTCTCACACGTATAAAATAAATGTAGAATAATATGAAAAAAAATTATAGACTTTTTTTTCTTTAAATAATTGTTCAAATTGCATCGACGTTGTTTACGCGAGAATGCTATGTGTGAGTGTTTTTTTTTTACGCCGAAGTTGTTTGCCGTGAAACCCTGCTAATTCTATATCTTGAATATTTTATAGTTTTCCTTGCACAGCGGTACACGGTACTCAGCATCACGCAACGCGTTGTTATTATTCACCGAGTGCATTAGCAAACAATAATACTGTAATGGCAACTTTTCAATCGTAATGCTAACGAAAAAAAAAACAAAAAATAACATAAAAGAGAAAAAAATGCATATCGTTATCGATTGAAAAAAGAAAAACAAAATATTACGTAAACAAGAAAAGATGTTATATCGTTATCGATCGAAGCTTTACGGAAGATGTCTTATAATGTTCTTTGACGCATTTTCTTTTTTCTTACTTTAGCATTAAAAGTAAAAAATTCGTATCGAGCAAACTTTAAAAAGAATGTATCTTTGCTTTGTCCATATCACTACATTAATGAATAAACCCTCTGTAATAATAAATCCATCGAAATCGAAGCCTCCCCAGGCTGCTTCATGGTTGGCGTGTAAATGATGGAAGAGCAGCGTATCAGATCGCACATGCGAGTATGAAAAGATAACAAAACTGTCGGGCTCAACGCCGCTGGTGAGAACAATGTGTTCCCGAGAAACTCACTGACCAGTGCAATTTAGCGGTCTCGCGAGTAACGTTCGTGCAACGTAATAGGGCGAGGGTATTTCCATCAAGCTCATCGGTCAAGCATCATCAATCGCAACTTCAAACGTACGTTATCGTACGTTCAGGGCTCGTAAACAGACTGCGCGGATGCCGGAAATTTTTCTTCTCTGCTCCTTTAAATTTCTTAAAGGGTTCAACTGAGATTTAAAATCCTTTTATAGTTCTTTACAGTTCAGACGATTCTATACTAATCGTACGTGTGTTCTTCTTTTCCATTGACGCAGCCATGGTCGGCAAGTGTTTTATTGAACTCATCGACGTTCACGCGACGCACTGACGCGATGATGCTGAAGGTGAAAGACATTGTGAACAACGGTGATGTGATAAGCGGCAAGAGTATACCGGTCAGTCGGAAGATCTGGCCGCTGCCGAGCGTTCGAGATCAGGAGGATGGTTCCAGGGACATTTGTCTTCAGCAGATGATCAATCGAGCCGGACCACTAAGGTCCAGGAATTTTTTGCACGGCGATGGATTCGCCGATATCCAAAATTCGGTTGATGATGACGTAAGAGGAAATAATTATTATCCATACAATTTAGAAATCTAAAGATCGAGCAGACTGTGCTTCACAGTCAATATTTCACAATTGCTTACTAATCAATGTTGAGGTTGAAGCTCAGGCTGCTCGATCTTTAGATTTTTACTGTCTGTAATATGTTTGTAACATGGGTTTCAGAATCCAGAGAGTTTTCACCGTGCGATCGGTTCGATCTTGGGTGTAGCTCAATGCTTTGGAATACTACCTTTGGCTGGGGTGCGGGCAGACTCTCCGCGAAAGCTGGTATTCTGCAAAATATCACTGAGAACCGCATACGCCGTTTCTATCATGGTGATGTTAATTTTCATGGCCACGATCGCGGTGGTGCACATGATAAAAACTCTCAAGGCGGACACATTCGGAGTTAGCGGTAAAAAAAAACGAAATTGGCCATAACTTTATCACGAATTACACTATATTTTATATGGTCGTTTGAACCCATTGGACTGGCAGGTTTTATTGAATTTATAAAACGTTCACAACAACTTTGAGATTTATTCTCACCGATAATTATGAAGCATCATAGAAGGAAGAAAAATTACGCCGTTATAATAGGACGTACTATATTAAGCGTGATAAATGGATAATCCCATATCTTCCATCCAGGTGGTATCGCGGCCGCAACGGCAGGTGCAATTTTCTACGGGAACAGTCTTCTCGGCGAAGTGTTGTTTTTCCGGCTCGCGTCCCGTTGGACCTCTTTGCAAAGGGACTGGAGATCTATGGAGCGCCTTATCGACAGGTTGATAGATAGATCGTGATTTACTAAAGGACAAAAGCTAAACGAGTTGCTTATAAATACAGAAGAAACATTTTGTGGCCTCTAGCAACGAGATATGTATCAAAATTCGTAAAATGAAAATAAAAGAAATAATTAATATCCCCAGCAGTTCTAAACGTCGATTATATTTTGGACATACATCGATATATCGCATTTATTTGTAGCTTTTCTGCATATTCTTTTTTGCTTCTGTTACCGCAATCGAATGAATTATTTGTTACTAATATTAAACTTTTGTCCTGCAGAAACAAATATCAACCACCCCGATTGCGATGGAAATTTTCCGGGATAACCGCTACCATAATGATCTTCGCTCTCGTGGAACACGTTCTGAGTATCATCAATAACACACCACCCCAATTTTGGGCGTTGGCGGAAAATTCGTCGTTCGCAGAATTTCTTCAATCCTACTGCGAGCAATCTCACGCATTTATTCTATCCATTTGTGAGTATTTCTTAAATTCGGTTGAAAAAAATGTTAAACACAGTTAAGCTTCCAAATGTTTATACTGAAGGCCGATAATCAGTTCATCAATTCATGTTCCCAGGTGATTATAATCTTGCTATAGGCATTTTTATATTTGTCATCAGCAAAATCGCAACTTTCACGTGGAACTTTACCGATGTATTTGTAATACTGGTAAACAATCGAATGTCGTACAATTCGAGTTTCAGTAATAATCCTCATACTTTGACCAAACTTATCTTTGCAGGTCGCCACTGGCTTAGCAGAAAGATACAAAACGCTGAATCAGAGGCTCATAGAGCCGGTCCCGCTGTTTCGCAGGAACGTTGATTGGCGCGAAGTTCGCGAAGCGTACGCAATTCTGAGCTCCATGGTCAAAAGAGTCGATCACGATATCTCGCCGATTATCCTATTGTCATTCGCTAACAATTTGTACTTCATATGTCTCCAGCTGCTCAACGGTCTCTCGTGAGTATATACTGAAGGGGTCAGAGATTTAATTATTTTCATCGAGAAGACAAACATTTTTTTTTATATAATAAGTTGCATCTCGAAGTTGCTTAATCTTTTTTTGTATGGAAGACTTGTATTTCGTCAAGTTTTTTTTATAATTTATGTTTTTCTATTTCATGAAAAAGACCGGGAGAAATGAGCATTTTGGCTACCATCTACTTTTTCGGTTCTTTCGCATTTCTCGTCAGTAGAACAATCGCAGTTACTCTACTCGCTGCAAGGATCAATGATCAGAGCAGACTGGCGCTTCCTGCTTTGTACAATTGTCCCGCGCCGACGTATGATATCGAGGTAATAACAATGTTTTTCATACATATCTGAACTGTTTGCTTTATATTCGATTATTTTTTTTTCAGACACAGAGACTGCTGCATCAAATTACTACTGACGACATATGTCTGACCGGAATGCGATTTTTTTCTATAACAAGAAACTTCATGCTGGCCGTGAGTCCGTCTACCAATACATTTTTTTATATATATCGGAGCAGGGCAGTACTTAAGCTACCGAGTACTTGTTTGATACTTTAAGTACCTACTTGAAGTACACAAGTACTTTTTGACGATTAAAAGTACCAAGTATAAGTACTTCTACGATCAGTAGCATAATATCCTTTTCCTATTAATATGATTATCTGTCTGAACTTGCAATAAGTATAATTTTAATGAGAAATTATTTTCTTCAATTTATTATTAATAAATTTCATTTACAAAATGAGAGGGCCCCTCTTCGTTTTCTTAATGAAAATTTGTATCAAATAGAAAAAGTGAACAATAGATTTCAAAAAGCGCCGCAAAACGATGATTTACGAGAATTTCAGTCAGTGATTTTCCACAATGAACAAGTCATTGTGAAATTCAGAAATACTGCAAGATCTGGCGGTACTATGTATTTTGTACTTGGAGTATTTTTTTGGTACTTTGCCCAGCTCTCATATATAGTTTTAGTGTAATGCTTGGATCGAGCTTAATATTTCCAAGTTTGAACTACCAACAAATTCCACACTCTTTCTGAACGTAAATTAGAACTCAAAAAATAGTGTAATCCTGATTTCTGGCTCTATACTCATTCGAATTTCTTTTATCTTTCATTAGGTAGCTGGTGCCATCGTGACCTACGAAGTAGTTCTGCTGCAATTCAACGTTGCTATGAAAAACTAGGAATGCCAATGAAAGGACGAAGAGTCATTAATTTATTTATTGTTTCGTACTCGACAATCATTTATTATAAATTTTCATTATCATCGACGTCACAATTTTTATTTATTTATTTTATAACAAAATATCTGTAATGTATAAAAACAAGAGTAGAAGAAACAAAATAAAAAATATTAAAATCTCATTACGAATATTAATTGGGCGGGGTTCGGTACACTTGACGACCATTGATTGACGCATTCGTTGAGATACTGTAATCCTAATAATTCTTCCTAGTTGCTCTATTGAATGGAACATTTAAAAGAGAAAAATATTCGTTAATTTGATATTATATTTAAATAACATTAATGTATATCTGTCGTAGATTCTTATACATTGTGACTTATGATCTAAGGTTTATCTTGTGCGATTAAAATAGCACACAGAGAGAGATAGAGAGACAGAGAGAGAAATACACACAGAGTTTAGGAGGCTGTGGTTCCCAGGTCGCGCTACAACAAAGTAATAAGACAAAAATCGTGGGAATGTTATAAAAAGCTCATCGCGAACTTCATTGTAGCATAGTTGTGAAAATTAGATTTATAATTAAGAGTTCAAGCTATTTGTACATGTTATGATGAGGTGATAGAGAAAGTGTTTCAAAAAACAGAAAGTTCATAAAAACCAAACGGCGCAAAATGAAGAAACAAGACAACCCGTTCAATGACAAACAAAACTGTTATAAGACCTTCTGATAATTCAACCCGGGTTATTCGAGGCTTCACCAGATTATCAAAACGGAAAAAATGTTAAACGTTATAGGTAAAAACTAGCTCTGTTTTTCTCGATTTGCAATGTCTAAAAAATAGTGTGAGGTGTGAGGAAAAATGTTTGTTTATCGCATGACGATATCGTTTTCAGCATTGTATAAAAAGCGCGAGTATGTAGGTGGCAAAAAGTATATAGTGTATGAAGCTGTTTTTAAGGGAGGTGGTGTTATTTTCTTTAAACACCCGTTTACTTCACCTCGCAAGCGTGAGTTATGTTCGATGGGTTGGTTGGCTGGAGACCGTTGAACTGTACGAGAACCAGCTCGTACGTGACGATCGTACCGGCAACCTGAGAATTTGTCAATATTTTCTTAAATCGTCTACCCTAGTTCAACTAAAAAAAAATGTTTACTTCATTCCATGATAATAAAAAAAATATTAAAATTTTGTCTGTACATTTTGAGATCGCTTCAGAATGAAATTTTAACTGGTGGCACTTTTCAGTACCAGTACTTACGAAGGTACTTACTGTGAGAACGAGACTCCTCGTGATCGAGAAAAATTTCATTCCCGTTAGACCGATGTTGTCGGTGGTTACCTGCATCAGGAATCTTACGACCTGTTGAAGTAAACGTATTGATAATGTTGATAAAAATTATTTTCCTTTTTATTCGACATTGCAAGTAATGAGTTCATTTTAAATACACAGTTTGCATACTTCGTTTGAATAACTGGAGCCGGAAACGCTGTATAAAATCGGTGCCGGCAGCAAAGACTCGTCGTGGATGGCCGCGGCACATAACGACACAGCAGAGGCTCTCGACAGCAAAAATCCGAAGGAGAAGCAGAAGTATATTGTCTTCATGACGTTCGGCAACGGACTGATTGGGAATAATTATAATATTTCAACAGTCGTGATACTTAACTATTTATAACTATGAAGCGACACTAATCTAATAAACTAGTGACTAAATGTTTGAGCACTGAACTATAACTACTATGTACTATGCACTATCTACCAGAACTGGGCCGTTCTTGAAGTACGCAAGTATTTTTTTACAGTTTCACAAGTACAAGTACTTTTTGAGTACACGTTCGCGTTATGGATGTTCGATGAGTAGCATGATATCCTGTTTCTATTAATATATGATTATCTGTCTCATCTCTTCTATAAGTGCAGTTTGAATGAACATTTTTAATGAATTTAAAAAAATGGTATACCAGTGAAGAATCTATTAAAAATCGCCTTAAACTGACCAATTGCAAACATTTACGTTAGCGATTTTTTACAATAAACATTTTTTAGTGAATTTTGATCGTTTAAATTTCGTGAAATGTAAACATTTTTTAATGTTACGAAAAAAGATGCAAACTAATGTGAACATAGCTTCCCTCATGTGGAAGCCAAAATCGATTAACGAAGTTTTTCATAGAGAAAGCTAAAATATTGGGGAAGCCATGTGTAAATTACTTTACACCGTTTTTATTTAACGCTTAGATAACGCTTAACGCTACGATCCTAATTACGAAACGCACTTAGAAAAAGTACTTGGAATAGACATCAAGTACAAAAAGTACTTGATACTTCAAGTACTTGGTTCGGATGAAGCTGAAGCTAGCGGCCAGTTCAGCGGCCAGTTCGCCGCGCGTGCAGGGGTTCTCACGCGCTACCGTAACCCTCCCCACTCTCGGTTCGGCCGACTCAGAATTCATTTTTTCAGCACTTATAGCGTTCTAGACTGTGAATAGCCATTGAAATATATATTTACATGTATCCTGCGCAATATTTGATATGTGAACAATTTAAAAAAATCTATTACGTATGCTCATTCTGAAACTATATCTGCTTGCGCGTTGTATTATAAATATTGTGTTCTCGAGGTGTACATTGGCTGATTATTTTTTATATCATGTTGGATATCCAT
>JAPYZD010002046.1:0-35177 GCA_030522725.1 Ichneumoninae sp. B BG-2022a
AGAATTTTATCTAATACTTGAAAATTACGATTTTAAACAAATTTTAACATAAAGGAAATGAATAACATTTTGGGATCATTATTATGGACGAACAATCTTATCAGCATATTCCATATGCTTGATTTTTTTCAGATTTTTATCCGATCGAGAAGTGTTTGTAATTCTCTTTTATTCCTCTCAAACTTAGGCGGCGCTAGTAGTACCTTAAGGATTGCTCCATTGTTTGACCGAAGCGAAACATGGCGCCGTCGGTTATCAGCCAGTCCCTTTATCTCCCACCTTTACGGCACGCACTTCTTCTAGATTCGTGCGGCAGTAAAGCGCAGCCTTCAAAAGCCCGCAACAAGCGTACACTCTCAATCTAAACAGCATGCCTATTCCAGAATTTAAAAACAAGATAACAAAGTAACAAAAAATATAGAAATACATTTTGTTCTTTTGAAATGCACATAAGAGAGTTATATGCAAGTTTATCTCCGCGCCCAAACTAGTTCATCCACTCCCGGCCGTCATCCATACATTTTATTCGCAAACCATCCGTACAGAAAATTTACACCAGCGTCAACGAAGTCTCGCCGTTGTAGGAAGGTATTGCACTTTCCACACAGTCGTCGTCTTACCGAGAGATATTTCATATCTCCGCGAGTACAGCGGCGCGGTACATATGAAAAAGCATTTCCGGTGTGCCGGTACGCAGCAAGCCATGTGGATAATCGTCTCCCGAGTGCATCAGAATCGTAATGCATCTCCCCGGCATTCTTTGGGGTACGCTGTGGCGGTGCCGCTTTGAAAAATAAAACCCCCAGAAAGCTTTCTCATCACAGCTTGAGCTCGCGCGGGAATAAGTGGAGCGCGTCTTGGAAATATGGAAAATAAGAAGGACGCCGGAAAAAGACGTATACGTACGCGGTGTACGAGAGACGCGAAGGCGGAGGGCGAAGAGGAGGTAGCTGTGTCGCACTGTGAGGACTGCGGGAGGCAAAACTATTTTCAAGGGAGTTTCACTGGCGGCAGTCGTCCGGAGGAAGGATCCGGCCGCGGCCCAGGAGCATTCGATGAACGAAGTTGGTGCACGCTGCTATGGAAATAGTGCACACATACGAGAAACCAGAAAGAACGGTCGACTAGCGGGAAGAAAAGACAAGAGTGTCCTCCAACGATTGTGAGAAAGTCAAACGGCAGTACCGTCTTCTTTCCGTGTACCCACGCTTGCTGTATGTGTATAGATATATACCTATGCACTCAAACTCTTAAACTGCATAGCTATAGATCTGCGAATCTGTATATAGATATATATGCACTCAAACTCTTAAACTGCAAAGCTATGTATCCGCGAATCTATATATATATAGATATATATACGCTTTGTCACCGGATCTCGACCTGCTAGTTCAAGCTCGGGCGTTCCATTTTTTGACAACTTCGAACCCTGGCTCGTCCTCCGACCATCTTCAGATTCCCGCTCTGGGTCGTGCACTATCTGTCGACATCCGTATTCCGCTTACAGTGAAACTACCGATAAGTTAACCCCGCGGGACCAAAATTAGAAGGGCGTAGTTTATGTGTGCCTGCATATGAGATACGCCCTTTTGATTCTTTTCTGGCGATATCTTGCCGAAAGTTAAGTTTTCACTTTGTTGCCTTCAGCACGTAAGTCAATGATCTGCGGTCTTCAAGGAGGCATCGGCAGGCCGGATCCTGCGCTACACCTGGTCAACGAATTTGGGAGCTTTTTAGCAATCTTTTTTTTAATTGAAAAAATAAAATGGGAATAATATATAACTATATAACGTATATACATAAAACTGTATACTATATACATATATATAACTACACTGAGAGAAGGATCCCGTAAAAATTACTATATCCCATGAGAGATATTACCATAGCACATAGTAGTAGGGCGCTAGGGCGCCACCTATGGTAGGAAGTACCGGATTTGCAATAATTTTTCTTAGATATTATAGTAAAAATTCTTAGATAATCTGAGACTTTCTGCCATAGGTGGCGTCCTAGCGCGCTACTATGTACTATGTACTATGGTAATTTTTCTTAGATGATCGGTAATTTTCACTACATCCTTCTCTCAGTGTATATATGCAAAAGGGCATTGCGCGTTGATTAAATAAATAAAAAATAAATAACACATAATCGATTGGATCAATGATTTTTGGAAGGTCCTGTATCCAAGAGCGGGGTTGGGGTCAGATGGTAGGTTGGAAACGGGAATAGATGGTTCGTAGGCGAAAGAGGATGATGGGTTCTTTCGTCCTTTCCTTTATATTCGCGAATCAATCGAAGCTATCTCCGATGGCTGAGCGTCCCGGAGTTCGGGAATCGAGGGTAAAGCACGTCAGGCTTCTTCGCACGGTCCTCAGAGTTAACTGTTGCTCCTGCGAATCGGAAAGCTTGCCTCCGACGATGGGAAAAAAGGAAATTCCCTTCGATTCACTCTGCTCCGCAATGCTCCTCGTCCCACGTGCTACAGTATCACGGCGCGATATAGAATAGGCGGTGTCGAATTCAGTGCTAAGATCGATCCTCCTTTTTCCTGCTGCTGCTATCACAGCTCCGATGCTAAAAGAACTTTCGCTGTCACGGAGGAACCTCCATTCATTCTATTGTACCATACCAGGTGAATTTCCAACGAAATTTATCACTCCGCACCTCGTCCGTATACTCTACAGTGAAATCCTTCACTTAATGCCGTACGAGTGAAAAATTGCAGAGTAACAAGCGGGAATTTTCTGTGTCAAATCCTTTGACCTGTTTGGGAAAAATTTGGGCAGCTAAGGAGGCACACGAATTCGTGTAATATATAGCATCTCCATTATTCGACAGTAATCACGGGGTCTCTGTGAATCCGGCTCCATTTAAGCCTCATTGTCCTTTGTACATGCCAGGTAAATTTCCAACGAAAATTTACCTCTCTGCACTTTGTCAGTACACCGTGCTGCAGAATCCCTCGCGCGTCACTTAATCCGCAAGTGAACAATTGCACAGTAACAAGTGGGCATTTTAATTACTCCGTCAGCCTTGCTGTGTCAAACGGCTATACATTTTCGTCAAGAATTTTGGCAGCTCTGGGTCGAATTTTAAGACCTAGAGTTTGCATCTAATAGTATCGATTATTGTCGAACTCGAACTAGGGTCGACTTCGAGTTCAGATTGAAGTCAAACTAACGTCTTAAAATTCGACCCTAAAAAGGTTCGTCTAATACATAGCATTTCCATTATTCGACAATAAACTCGGCTCCATTTAAGCGTTATTGTTCTTTGTACATACCAGGTAAATTTCCAATGAAATTTATCATTCCGCTCCTCGCTAGTACACTATACAGTAGAAACCCATACTTAATGCTCTACAAGTGAAAAATTACGGGCTAACAAGCAGGTATTTTAATTACTCCGTCAGCCTTGTCGTGTCAAACCGCTATTAATTTTTGGCAAAATTTGGGCACCTCGGAGGGATACGAATTCGTGTAATATATAGCATTTCCATTATTCGACAATAACCACGGGTTCCCTCTGAATTCGGCTCCATTTAAGCGTCATTGTCCTTTGTGCGTGACGTTTGAATGGGATCTAAGGAAGATCGATGCCGATACGGTATTATGTACTGTACACGCCCAAATTAGCCTCGTGCCCTCGCTCGGCTCACCCCCGTGGAAAAACGTGAGCGTCGGACGAACGGGGAGCCCATCGTATATCCAAACAAGCAAAACCGTAAGGCAAATAAAAATAATAATAATAATACCGAAGAGTCGCGGAGGATTGCGGTCCTCGGTAATTCCGATAATCCTTGGGTTTGGCCTTATTGTTGCCATTTAAGCATCAGCGGAGTCTGCACTGTAGGTCGAGATGGTAGGATTTCACGGACTAGTGTCGGTGGGGAAATAGGGGTGCTTGCTCGACGCTTCACAACAGTTCATATCCGACATTGTAAGGAGCGCAGAGGCTGTCGGCAATCGATTCGAATCAATGAATCGGCCAAATCCGATCACGGGCGATTAAAAATTCTCACATTCGATTGGAAAGGCCAGCCTCGGAGAGATCGAGTCCGATCTCCACCTCTGCGACATATTACTTCACGCGATGCTCGCCGGTTGATATAAACCAGAATTGGGTAATGTACCAAAAAATACAAGTACAAAGTACAAAGTATCTTAAGTACTTTTCGCAATTAGGTTCCTAGCGTTAAGCGTTATCCAGCCTTAAAAAAAGGTGCAAGGTAATTTGGACGTGGCTGACATGTGCACATGACTGAAATTTTCGTAATTCGTCGTTTCGAGGATGCTCGAAATTTATTCTTCCAAAAAAAAAAGCCTTTCCATTACAATTATACTTATTGAAAAGTTTAGACGGATAAGCTTATAATAATAAAAACAGGATGTCACACTACTCATGGACTATCCGCATTGTGCGTGTACTCAAAAATTATATGTGTACTCCAAATACGTTCTTGAAGTACCAAACAATTACCCCGTACTTCAAGTACTGCCCAGCTCTGATATAAATAGGGGAGAGTGGGGCAAAACGGGGTTTTTGGGCAAAGCTAAATTTTCCAATCATTTTTGTATCGGACAAGTTGGCAAACCTGGTCAGAAAAGCCTGATGTATCCGATAGGGCGAATTTGGACATCCAAAAATTATTGAAAATGACGTTTTGCCCAAAACCCCGTTTTTCCCGATGCCCCATTTTGCCCCGCTCTACTCTATAAGCAGCACATGGCGGTCCGGCTGGCTTCGAAGCGAAGCGCGAGGGTCGATGCGGAGGCCAACAAAAAAACAGATTAAAAAGAGATTCACCCGAACTGCAAGATTCAACAGCGAGACTTTCCGCCAACAAAGCTGCGCGTTGTTTTTGAAGTCCCTCCGCGGCAGCGATTACTGTTGCGCGATGCGTGCGGAGAATGAAACAATCTCTTCACCCTTGAGACAGCGGCTTTGTCTCTTTGGCCTCGCGGTCCGATGGTCCTGCCTCCAGGACCTCGCATCCCGCCGTGCATTTAATAATTTCCGCGAAAAGAATTTTTCGTAATTTAATTCTAGCTCGTTTCGAAGTCCGTTTAAAAAGACTGGACCAAGCGTTAGCGGTTTAAACGAGGCCGCTGAGAGGGGGGCGGTTACGTGCAAAGAGAGTGTCGTCTGATGCTTCTCCGGGTATAGTGCCCCATCTTCCGGGCTGTGCGCGCCACTTTGTGAACCGAGGACGGGCGTTCCGGTCTTTCTCTCCCTCCTCGGTTTTGCGTTATTAGCTACGGAAATTAGGATTCAACGTTACGCCATCCTCGAATTAAAGTTAGGCAACTTTTTTTAATTCCATAACATGCAAATTAGCCCGGGCTTCCGTAATGAATTCCGGGGCTCGCGCATATTACATACGGTTTTTGCGGAGTTAGCCCCTTGCCACCCCCTGCCCGGCCCCCGGTCGACGCAGTGCCAGGCTTCCCTCTCTGCCGCTGGTCCTCCCTCGTTGCGAATAGTAGTCGACCTGCTGGTCCAGTAGCATTACCGTCTAACACCACCTCGGGCCCACTTCTAGTCCGAGGAGCCATTTTTCATGTAAAAGTCGCCTGTTGATGAAATTTTTACGGCACCGACCGCCCGTAAAATAAAAGCTGAACACGCTGGAAACGCGGCCGAGAGAGGGTGCGATAGCCCCGTCGGGCTGGCGACCGTCTACCCGAGCGCCCTTTCTACCCTGTTCTATTCCGTTTTTTGTTCTCCCCACCCCCTTTACTTTCGCCTTTTCGCATATAGCGGCGCTTTTTTTCTACCTTTTTTAGTCTATCTCGCTTAGCTACACGTGGATTCACCGAGACTACGTAAGCGCAAATGCCCCGAGCGGAGCTGCGGCATTAGCGGAGCATTTATTGCACGTACGATACCATTCTGCATATCGGAATATGCATCCATTGAATTTTTTGTATATATATATAGGGTAAAAGTGGGGAATATGGCCCGGTCCATATATCATTGATTTACGTGTTAATTAAGGTGGTCCATATTCACCACTTTTACCTTATGCACCCAGAAACATAATTTATTTGACGGCCTTCGTTTATTTGGTTTAAGTAAAATATTTATTTAATCTTAATAAATATTTATTTTAATTAAGTAAATAGTTACTTAAATGAAATGAATATTTATTTAAATCGAATTAATATTTTACTTAAACCAAATAAACGGTGGCCGTCAAATAAATTATTTTTCTGGGTGTGTGTCGTTTAATTCTGGATATCTTTTTTAATTGTGCAGCGCAAACGCATCTTATCCCGGATTTACAGCAGGCGTGTAAGTAAAAAAAAATATACAGTCGCCCTCTGAACAAGTTACATCGTAACAAGTTAAATGAACTTGCGCAATCAACACCCTTCCAATTCGAGAACAAGTTGCCAGCGGGTACACGATCAGCTAAGTACGGTCTGAAACATCCAACGCTCCCTGACGTTTCCGCCAAAATTATTATTGGAATCGAAGTATTTGAAACTTGCGCCGAGGCTCTTTCGTATTTCTGCACGATGCAACTGATGCATTTCGACGTTATCGCATCGCTAACTCTCGAGTACCGCGTCGGCGAAGTTTGCTACCGACACATCGATGCATAGTTGTAAAGTTTAGCGAATTTCGTTCTACCCCCATCTCACTCAATCTCACCCCCCAATGCACACGTATATCTATGTATATCCAGTACCTTTAGCGTTTCTAACCCACCCTGATGGATTTGTAGTTACTGCGGCGGAGGGTCGGAGAATTAGTTGAAAACGTCACTGCGGGCTGCTTCGCGTGCGTAGACAATGGCGGAGAAGTTGAGAGTACCGTACAGTGTACGACCCTCGGCGGTCGCCGGAGGGGCGAGCCGGAGGGGCGAGCCGGAGGTGGGTATTGCTTCTGCCGCCGCTACTGCAGCCGGAGTGGCAGGCCGGGTCTCGGTAACACCTTGCACTGATGCCTCGATACACCATAAATTATTATATTCATATTATATCGCGCCCTCCGACCCCCATCGCAACGAATACCATAGCGCCGTTCCGCTCGCCGCTGCGGATCCCCCCGTTCCGCCCTCCTCCTCCGGCACCCTCTCCTCCACCCCCGCGGGCCCCGTCGCGCGACGAGCCGCGCTCCCGCTCCGCCGCTGCTGTTATGTTTTTATCCCAAGATTTATTACCAGTGACTCTCATATTCCGGCGATTTTTATCCGTCGCGGTACAATACTCAGCCGAGCGGTATAAACACGTCGCAAAAATTTTATGTCCTTTCTTATTTCCATTATTCTTTTATCAATGTTCATTTTTTTGGGCTTTTTTCTTTCCCTCTTTGACGCTCGGCGTGAATCGGTCATTTTTCATCCTTAATTTATTATCTCTCGGCGCTCAGATTGCGGCGGTGGGAAGCGTCTTATCAGTCAACAGCGCCTTTAATTAAAATTTGGGCTTGTCGGAAAAAAATTTGTTGTGATTAATTTTTTTTTATTTGGCTCTTTTTTTTAAACCTACAATTTTTTTTTGTGTGTAGTAGGATAGTGTCCTGAGGCAAGCCACCTAATGACACGGTGCTCCAAAAAATACAAGGACGATTAACAGAAAAAAGGTGCAGCAAAAATGGTACAATGAAAG
Source organism: Ichneumoninae sp. B BG-2022a (assembly GCA_030522725.1). NCBI lineage: Eukaryota > Metazoa > Arthropoda > Insecta > Hymenoptera > Ichneumonidae > Ichneumoninae sp. B BG-2022a. The sequence continues at coordinate 7,620 of JAPYZD010002046.1, forward strand.
TATGACAAATAAGAAATTATAGGATTGCAAAAACAGTTATAATTATAGAATTGCAAATAGTAATTGCAATGAAACTGTACTAAAACAGGCATAAAATGAATGACTGCTGGTGAGTAACAACAGACGAGTGACAACAAAAAAATTTAAACATGTGGAAGGCTTGAGTTGAGCAATCCTGCTTCTCTCGCCGGTGGTGGAAACGTCGAGTTGAAATTGTAGGGTTAAAAAATAAAAATTTTTTAACCCTACAATTTTTTTTTGTGTGTAGTACGATAGTGTCCTGAGGCAAGCACCCTAAGGACACGGCGCTCCAAAAAATACAAGAACGATTAACACAAAAAAGGTGCAGCAAAAATTGTACAATGAAAGTATAACAAATAAGAAATTATAGGATTGCAAAACCAGTTATAATTATAAAATTGCAAATAGTCATTGTAATGAAACTGAACTAAAACAGGCATAAAATGAATGACTGCTGGCAAGTAACAACTGACGAGTAAAAACAAAAAAATAAAAAACGTTGAAGGCTCGAGTTGAGCAATCCTGCTTGCCTCGCCGCTGGTGGAAACGTCGAGTGGAAATGCGGACGATTCCGGAATATCGCAGATGTGGCCGCGTCGCTCGCGGATTTTGATTTCTTCCTATTTTGTTTCTGCCTCTCGTCTTCCGTCCCGCGACCGCCCGGTCCGACCTTTCTCTCTCGGTCTTCCCTTCGCCCGTACCTTCGCATTCTTGTCTGTATGTATACAGTTTTTATTTCCTCCTCTACGCCAACCACAACTCCTCGCATTTCCCCTATCCTGTTTGTTTATCTGCCTTCCCTTTTGTGTGCGCTCGCGCAGGGAAAGGAAAACCTAAACCTACCAACCGCCCGCCTACAGATTCACGTGATATAAAATACGGAGACGTGACGGTAGAATGGTTGTTATCTCTGGAAAAGAATTGTTATTGTACACTAAAACGTAATCCCACCGCGGTGGTGGCAATAGTCTGATCCATATATTCCGGACGGCGGAGGAGAGTCGTACGTGTTGCAGACCCACCGTTTATATACGTACCTTCCCGGGCTCATAAAACTGACGCCACTCGTAACTAACAAAAATTTTAGGGATCGATCGATCAATGTCCCGACGTAACTGCGCCGGATCCGCCGAAGGGAAAACCTGACCTCGCGTGCTACCTTGGTCAGTCTCTTTCGGCCTACGCTCCTCACTTGTTTCTCCTCACCGTTAATAGCGTTTCGTGACCGAATAAATAGCGCCAGCCGAATGTTTATCGTAAAAATTCACCCTCCATGAGGTTTGAAATATGCCCGCTGATGTTACCCGAGGATAGACGATAAATTTCGTGTTTGGCACATTGGAGAAAAAAGGGAAAAAGTGTTGATTATTTTATTTATTTTTTTTTTGAATGGCACTGGTCCATCTTAGAGCGACGGCCGCTTTTGCCCTGCGCACATCTGTTCCAGTGACGCGTCATGGTCAATCCGATGTTCAATGTGCTATCCGAGATACGCGTGTGCACTGCAACAAAAATTCGTATGAAATTAAATTTTTTGGTACCGGAAGTTTGAATGCAGAAACTGGTGTATTAAATTTGATGAACCCACAGTAAAAATAAATTGTAAATTTAATGTACTGGAAAATGAAATTTGTTTACAATACTTGCATTAATTGAACATTAATGTACTTTTATTGCAAAATAAAAATACGAGATATTAAAATTAGAAATCTTTTGCCTGACAAACATTTTCATTAAAAAAATACAAATTTTACTGTAAAATTGCAATACACATGTATTTGAAATTTCAGGAACAGTTTATGTAAAAAAGCTTCCAATTCAGGCCATTAATTTTCAAACCATTTTTTTTACAATGCAATTGTGATGAGAAATTAACGTGCAGTATTAAAAAAACTTTAGAAATATTCTAGTTTTAATGATTTAATCGTTTTAATCATCATTCGATCATTTAATAATTCAATCATTTTCATTGATTTCACTTGATTTTTTTACACCAATGAAAGTAACCCAGCGAAAAAGGAGGATTTGCAATGTTTTACACATTGAATGACTGGTCCATCTTCCCACGTCAGTTCATATTCGCCGCTTTTGCCCTGCGCACATTTATTCATCCGAAGTTCAATGTTCCATCCCAGATTCGCGCGCATCGCGCTTATAAAAATAGAGAAACTTGGGAGAAGCAAAGTATGAAAGCAAGCCGCGCGAAAGACCGAATTATCGTTCGCCTTCGGGGAGACGGGATAAAACGAGGCAAATAGTCGGGGATGATGGGCGACGAGGATGAAGTGGAAAGAGCCGGGAGAGGTTTTACGATGGAAGGCAGAGGGAAAGGGTAAAACACGCCGAGGTTCACGGAACGGGACCCGGAAGAGTCTTTTGGCAAAGGTGTGTCACGTAATCCACGTGGACTTCACTCACTGCTCTTTCTGTTTACCATTCTAAATACGTCTTTAATATATAACGGGCAATTTTCCTTGCGCCGGCTCCGGGTCCCGCTCTTTGCAGTAAACTTTTTCCCCAGGAAAATTGGATGTTCCGGCACCTCGCGTACCGGGCGGGCCTGACGAGAAAAGGGGATGAAAGGCGAGTAAAATGAGGGACGGAGAACGGAGCGAAAGTGGAGGAGGAAAAGAGTGAACGCCGGAAGACATAGATATAGAGGATGACTGACGATTCGTGGATGAATCTTCTGAAAATGTGTGCGAGGGACGCGCCAATCCGGACACGAGCGCGACAGATTCCGTCGCGAAAACAGACCGTCGCTCCGTTGTCTTTTTGCCCGCTGAACGGATTTTTCCCTTGAAAAGAAAATAGAAAAAAAAAATGGAGAATAAAAAAAATCATGGAAGCCTCGGAGCGGCGGTGATTCCCGCATAGATAATCATTCGAGCGACCATTTACCATTCCGTTTCATTAGACCATCGGGTGCGTTTCTCGGGAAAAGCGAGGAGGGGGGAGGGGGATTTGATCGAAGAAACTTTACCGAGCTTCGCTCGTTTGCTCGCGCGATTATATCCGCCAGCACCTGCCAGGCTATAGATAATAACTCTTTAATAACTTTGCTCCTGCGGTGGAGCTCCGACGATGCGCCGAGAAGTAACTCCCGCCAATTTCCCTCCACAAATAACCCAGCTTTCCCCGATCGTCCATTCCGAGCTGATACGAATCGGGAGATATAAATGCTTCTATAATTCTTTTAGATACTTTGAGCTTATCGAACGATAATTGAACATTTGTCATTGGGAAGCAGATGGGCGAATGGAGCTGGCAGGGTCGCTGAGACAAACACCACCGACGTTTGCACGTTTAAGGAGGTTGGAGCCCTTCACACTAGTGAAATGAGTTCCACATTTTTAAAATCGCTTATGCAAACTTTTCACCAGCGACTTTAAAAACCAATCTTCAAATTTAATATACAATTGTGATGAAAAATTAACGCACAATATATTAAAAACTTTAGACACTTTACTTTTAACCATTTACTTTAATTTCTTTGAACTAAAAGTCCACTAACTTCTCATGACAATTGTTAAATTTAATATACCAATTTTTTCATAAAATGTCCTGACCGATATATTAAATATACATTTTCTTAACGAAATTTTTTGAGATACCATTTAATACAGACGACTGCTAAATTTACCTAGCACAACTCATCGACCGATCTTTTTTGTTGATCTATGCTAAACAACTTCGATAGGGCACACATCTGAACAAGAGCCCCGACTTTTGTAAGTTCAACCACTTTGTTTGACGATCGAAAGAAATTGTGAATGGGTCGGGCTGCCAAGTCCCCGTGGGTACGTCAACCGCAAGAAGGATCGATCTATAGATCCCAAGAGATCGTCGCCGATCGTAGAAAGAGATCTCGCGGCTCCCGGTAAAATATGCCGCAGCCGCAGGTCTAGAACCAGTCGTCGAGCAATTTCGTTAACCATCCCCGAGAGACTTCGTCACCCCACGGTCCTTTTCGTCCGGCTCTAGATCATCGAGACCGTTTAACGATCATCGTCGTAACCTCGATGCGGACCACACCCACTTGGAAACTTCGTCCGGCATTCTGGTGGCATCTATCGAGGAAAAAAATAGTAACGATAAATCATCTGTGGGTCGCGCACGTTTCCCCATTGTGGAGAAGAACGGCCGATCCGCGCGCACCCCGCAAGCTGCGTTTCGTTGAGTCTGCACGGAGTTGCGTCGCGCCTTGGCATCTGCTCGACATCGACAGCCCCCGCCACGTGGCGTTGCAGCCGAACGCGTGCACCGATCGGAGGAGGATCGGAGGAGGAGCGCCAAAAGCTTCCCAGGTAGACAGTAAAAGATAATTTCGTAAAATCGAAATACGGAGTTTCGTAAAAATAAGTTTGTTAAATAAGTGACAAAAAGTGTCTTAAAAAAAAACCTTGGCTCATGTAAAGAAATAATTATAGATACAAGTTCTGTGATGAAAAAAAAATATTCCGCGAAGAAAAGAAATAAGAATAACAACCTTTTTGTCCCATGGAATTTTTATTTTTAAGTAAATTTTCGACACCCTTTTACGTAATGTAGGGGAGAGCGGGGCAAAATGGGGCAACGGGGCAATACCGGTTTTTGGGCAAAACTAAGTTTTCCAATCATTTTTGGATCGGACAAGGTGACAAAACTGGGCGGAAAAGCCTGATGTATCTGATAGGGCGAATTCCGGCATCCAAAAATTATTGGAAAATGACGTTTTGCTCAAAACCCCGTTTTGCCCCCGTTGCCCCATTTTGCCCCGCTCTACCCTACAGATACTCCTTTTGTTCGCATTAAGACGATATAAAGTGTCAAGGAATTCTCGTATGGATAGAACTTTGTAGGTGTCGTATTGTTAGTTCTGATGTACAAAATATAAAGTCAAGCGCAATTCCGTTACAAGGGTGTTGATGAATGGAGCAGCATTTGCGATCATTCCAGATGCGATTGTAGAGTCGAGCGGACGCCGGACGAACAGTGACCGCTCGAGGTAGAAAGTCGACCCGACTCTGGTCGTCAATGTAGCTTTTGCCAACTATCGAGTCGATCCGATTCTGGTCGTCAATGTAGCTTTTGCCAACTATCGAGCCCATCGTCGGAGTGGTTGTCAATCGCCACTTTGGTTCATTCTGGGCATTACTCGAGATCCGATCATCGGCTGTCAGCCTGGAGCCGATTAAAAGCTAACCGTCGGCCAACGTGGTTTCTGGGTCTTCAGAATTTCTCTCGTTCCACAAATTCCCTGCATTTGTTGAATTTGAGGCAATGCGGGTCGACCGGTCGCAGGAACCTCAAACAGCAGAACGGACCATTTTCGCCAAGCCTTCGCGATCTACAACAAAAAGTCTCATCTCAAATGTGAGACGTTGGTCCGTTTTGCCCCGCTCTCTCCCCTCTCAAGTTTCCCTCACGCGATTGGCTGTAATTATTTTTCAACAAAAAGTACATTAATTCTGCGTTAGGCCATGCCGCACGTTTTCCAAAATCGCCCCCCCCCCCCTCCCCTTTATAAAAACCACATATGATCTTCCGTTTCTCACGCCGATTCGTCGTACGGCGCGGGAGCCAACAAATTGCTGCGAGCTACGCGTAAGATTGACCCCGCACGAGACCTTTTCACGTGTAACACACCCCAGAAGAGAAAAAGTCTTTCCTTCTTCATATTATAACGTCTGTGTCATCCCGCCGGGGATAATTTATCGGGGGCGAAAGCCGATCGACCCTGGCCTCGGGGGGTGTGGTAGAACCGCGACACCCGCCCGAATTTATCGACGTGGATGTTCTTACAATGCGCTTCCGTGCCGGCGAGTCTATAGCTGAGCCAGTTCGTCGTACCAGGCGATATGCGCCCTCGGCGAACCGCAAGGGTCAAAGGGAACACGTGTGTTACGTCAGAACATCGATGCGCCCTTACACGGACCATAAGTCGGCATACCATCGTGTCGATGGACCCGCTCGGCCACACCTCGCATGTTCGTACATCAAAATAAAAAAATTGTTTGGATTAACCAAGGCGCGTTCCCCTGCACTGAGAAAAAGGATGGTATTTCCTACTATAACGAATAGTTCCCAGGGGGGACGTCTGTATAGATAGTTTGTGATAGTAGGGTAGAGCGGGGCAAAACGTCATTTTCCAATAATTTTTGGATGCCCGAATTTGCCCTATCGGACACATCAGGCTTTTCTGCCCAATTTTGCCACCTTGTCCGATCCAAAAATTATTGGAAAATTTAGTTACAAAACCGAATTCGCCCTATCGGATACATCAGGCTTTTCTGTCCAGTTTTGCCACCTTGTCCGATCCAAAAATTATTGGAAAATTTAGTTACAAAACGGGGGAAAAACCCCGTTTTGCCCCGTTGCCCCATTTTGCCCCGTTCTCCCCTACATACTCAATTGATTAAACTATGATTATAGTTACAACTATAATTTTTGGTCATTGCCGTAACTGTAAAATGTAGACCTTCCCCCTGGGAACTATTGACTATGTAAGTTTTTCTCAGTGTGCGTTCATAGGCGTGATTTAATTGGTACAGCAAAAAATAAAAAATAAAGAACTGTTTTAATCGAAATAATTTGAATCGACTGAAGCGAATAATCGTTCAACAAAAGAATGATTTAGTTTGTACCAACCGAACAGGTTTGAAGGTATGTGACCGCGAATTTGGTTAATCCAACGATTGTTTTCTCAGTGTACAATTGTTTAACCCCGCATTTTTAAGGACTATTTATTCGAGTGTATTCGACCTGGCCAATGGCAATTCACATTGGTCCTCGTGTACTCGGCCTGGGAATCAACGATTGAGAAATCGGAAAGCTTTTCGCCGGACCTAAAAGTCCCGAATCCGTAATGATTGAATATGTTTGGTCCAACATTCGCCGGGAATTTTTCTTTCTCTCGTCTGTTGTCACGCACGCATCAGTTTTCGCTTTTGGATTCCGTGGGGAGTATAAACAAATGGGGCAATTCGAGTTGTTCACCGCCGGGGCTCCGTTTTAGCTTCCGGCTGACGCGCAGTCGCTTTACTTTTCCACCGTGTAACCAGATCTCGGTCGCGTTCCCAAAGCGCTGCGAGGAGTCGAAGAGATTTTTCTCGGGTTTCGTGGCGGACGACGCCCGTGGCGGGTATCTCCGGGTCTGACCCCCGGTTCCCCAGGGACTCCCCGCAGGCAGGTGGCTCAGAACATTTTTTGACGGGACCCACGCTCCAGGAAACGCCGCCGCTGGCATCGGGACCTCCGGCTCGGGGTTACATGACTGACTTCCTCGATAACATGTGGCCATCATCGATCCAAACGACCGTCAGGTTTTCACGACCGAAAGTTGTCGGGAATATCCCTCACGGCGCTGTGCATTTTTTTCCTTTTACAATATTTGACTAAAGAATAATTGATTCAATCGAAAGACGAGACGACGAGGGCTGCGCCATATTTATATACACGATTGCTGGTAATTATTGTCATGGTTATTATTTGAAATAATTGAACAAATAACAATCAATTAGCAAGGAAAAAAATATTGTGTTATAATTTCTAGCATGAGTTAAGATATTAATTGTTATTATCATCGGTACTAATTAATCGACTGACAATCAATAACTAACGAAAATAAGATTGGATTATCATCTCCAGCTTGAGTTACGATGTTAATTATTACTTTGAATAATAGATGGAATAACAATCAACAATTAAGGAAAAAAATACTGTGTTATAATTTCCAGCTTGAGTTAGGAATTTAATTGTTATTATCGTTTGTACTAATTGATCGACTGACAATCAATGACCAACGAAAGCAAAAGATTGTATTACAATTTCCAGCACGAGTTAAGATGTTAAACGTCGCGACCCGCGGAACGTATACATAAGATTGTTTGGAGTGCGGACGATAAAAACGAAAACCGAGTCGAGTATATCGAGATACGCGGGGAGAGAGTGAGTGAGTGCTGAAGCCCGTAGGAAAGCAAGCGGAAGAAAGTTTTTCGACTGGCTTCGACGATTTATATGCACGCGAGGAGCGTCGGGATGGTAAAATACCCAGGGCAGGCCGGGGAAACAGGCGGTGGCAGCGGAGAAAAAAGCTTTTCACCAAAGTTACTCGACTAATGCCCGAGATTACGTCTCGCTGTCCGGGCGCAGTCGTTTAGCCGGTTTCACGCTCGAATATTCAGTGCGATGGTGAAAAGCGTGCCGCATCCAGCGCCTGGCATGGACCCGAAGAAGGATGGAGATTTCGAGTCGGGACGAAAATAAAATAAAATAAAATAAAAATCAACGTTATTCCGCGAGATTACGTACACGCGAACATACACACATGCGCGGTAGTTTACGCCGTACGGGCCGCAGGTATTGCGTTTGTCGGAGTTTTCCGCTTTATTTTTTGTGGACGAGAGCATCGCGCAAATTTAAACCGAACGCATACGGACAGGTAGGGGGGCGGGGGGGGGGGGGGGGGGGGGGGGGACGGGGAGGCCACATCGTCAGGACTACGAAAGTTTGTTCCAACCGCGTGGAAGGGTTGAATCAGGGAGACAGAGATTTCCGATGGATGTGGCGTGTATCGAGTCCTGGGGGTTTTATGTGCCCTCGAGTGCGCTAGAATCGAACCGTCAGCGAGCATTGGTCAACTCGCACGATAATGATTTTTTTGAAAAATAAAGAAAGTACGTGTTCAGATGTTTTTAACGATTGAACGTTTATTACTTTGTATCGATGTTTTTACGCCGCTCACAGAGCGATTTTTGGTTGTCGGTTATAAGTCAAAAAGCGAGGAAAACTGCACCGTTGACATTTTTGTATATAGGGTAGAGCGGGGCAAAATGGGGCAACGGGGCAAAACGGGGTTTTTGGGCAAAACGTAATTTTCCAATAATTTTTGGATGCCGAATTCGCCCTATCGGATACATCAGGCTTTTCTGCCCAAAAATGATTGGAAAATGACGTTTTGCCCAAAAACCCCGTTTTGCCCCGTTGCTCTATTTTGCCCCGCTCTCCCCTATACTTTTTTTCATAAAATTGCGCACTGCATTCTACGTTAAGGCCACATAGTCGGGACTGCAAAAGTTTGTTCCAACCGCGTGAAAGGGTTGAATCAGGGAGGCAGAGTTTTTCGATAAATATAGGGTCTATCGGGTCCTGGGGGATTTTATGTGCCCTCGAGTTCGCTAGAACCATCAGCACGCATAGGTCAACTCGCAAGAAATTTTTTTTTATTAAGAAATTAGGTGGTCGGAATTAGGTGATCAGATATTTAACGAGCATTGCTCATCTCGTTCGAAAATCATTTTTTTTATTAAAAGATTAGCTGGTCAGAATTAGATAATCAGATATTTGCCGATCATGGGTCAGCTTGTTCGATAAAAATAAATAGAAAAATTGTCGGGTCGGAATTAGGTGATCAGATATTTTTAACGATTGTACGTTTATTACTTAGCATCGCTACTTTTATTCGGCTCATGGAGTGATATTCCATTATCGGTCATAAGTCACAGCGGGAGGGAAGTTGCACCGTTGACTTTTTTTTCTCTTCATATAATTGAGCGCTGCAGTGTACGTACGTTACGATCTGTCAGCAGGGTGAAAAATTAGCGTTCGTTAACGATGGGTGTTTCGCAGTTCTCGGGAACGAGATTGCACGGAGGATTACCGGATCGAAGCCAATGAGCGGGGAACTGCTCTTTCGTGCTCGCGCTTTTTGTTTTTACGTCAGTGACAACGCACCGGCCCTGTGTATTGACGAGACTTTTCATTTTTGCACTCTCGGCGCGAATGCGGAGCACGATTGTTCATAATTCAATGGTTCCGTCGCCCGGGGGAGCGGCAGAGAGCTCCGCAGTACAGTTACTGCTATATAGACTAATATGCATTGTGTATGGGGCTTTACAGTTCCATCCGTGTCTCGTGAAAACGAAGTAAACGAATGAATTATGGCAGAGCGAGCCGTCGCGCTCAAACCGGTTGGCTTCGTCGCTTCATTATCCGGACGGGAGCCGGAGTTTGCAGAGCCGCTCGTGCTCGAACGGCGCACAGGTGCAACGAGCATTGTTCGCTCCCGATACGATTCGCACCGGGCGAATCAGCCGCAACCAATTTTTTTATAATTCACTGATTCGATGTTGCATCATTATCGTCGACTTTCATACTTCATGGCTCGCTCGCTAAGCTTGTCCCCCCCCCCCCCCCCCCCCCCCCCCACCCCCCCCCCCCCCCCCTCCAAATAAATTGTAAATTTAATGTACTGGAACCTGAAATTTTATTGCATTACTTACATTAATTTAATATGAGTGCATTTTTTTGTAAAACTGGTGGGTTAAATTTAATTTACAGTTGTGATGAAAAATTAATATAGTTTTTCATTGAAATTAAAGTAAATCATAAAAATTAAAGTACTTTCATAGTAAAATGAAAGTTAATGATTAAAAGTATTCCCAATTTTTTTGATAACCTGAACATTAATTCTTCATCACAGTTATCCATGAAATTTAATATAGGGGAGAGCGGGCAAAACGGGGCAACGGGGCAAAACGGGGTTTTTGGGGAAAATTAAATTTTCCAATAATTTTTGGATCGGACAAGGTGGCAAAACTGGGCAGAAAAGCCTGATGTATCCGATAAGGCGAATTCGGGCATCCAAAAAATATTGGAAAATGACGTTTTGCCCAAAACCCCGTTTTGTCCCGTTGCCCCATTTTGCCCCGCTCTACCCTACCAGTTTTTGCATAAAAACAACCGGTCCGAATTTTTTTCACAGTGCAAGCCTTCCGTCCAAAAACAGTTTTTTTTTTTCACCCGCCTCGCTTTCCCTCTCGCCATCGTCGGCCAGATTTATTAACGTCTCAGCGGAAATTGGGTGTTCGAGAATATCCGTAAGATCTTGGTGAAAGGCACGAAAAGTGAAAGAAAGGGAAAAGAAAGATGAGAGCTATTGGTAAACCGGTGCAGGTCCAGCCCTCGAAGCCGTCAAGCTGTTAAATGCGATCTGTAAGACGACCGGGCCACTTCAGGAAACGCTAATAGCTCGTCGTTAAGTTCCTCTTTCCCACTCCGCCACGATGACAGTCACATATGCGGCTGTTGAGCAGCAATACCACGGAAACGAAAGGAGCCCGGCCGGCAGCGAGGAAACACCCAGTGGCAGCGGATTCCTTCCGAGTCCGCCACGTGGGCCCAGCGGCAGCCCTGACCGCCCATGTGCCTGCTCGTCCTGCTACATGTTTTTAACACGTGGCTGAAAAAGTCTGGGACTCGAAAAGTAAGAGCAGCGACCGCTCCAGTCGCGAGAATCATTCTTGGTCGTGCTTCCCGGAGCGCCGGTTCTCCCCGGGGATCACGAAAATGAAAACTTTCGATGCACCACTCGATCATCTGACTTATTCTCAGCGCAGACAAATCACCATTCCCCATGTAACATATTAAAACCACACGTGTCTATGGATTTTTTTAAACATTTTTAAATATTTTGTTCAAATGATTATTGCAGCGGTTTCCGATTTTTCCTTCCATTCAAAGAATTAAGGGGATATCGAAATTCTCATCGATATTATATATTTTTTAAAGATCTTCTCGTCGAATTTCTTCGCTCAAATCTTAAAAATAATTCTGCAGCGTATTCGCGGAGCGCGGTGTGCTACTTCCGGTCGGAGGGTGGCCGAGGATCTAGCGTAGCGGAATTAGCGCGAGAGCCGCACCGGGCGTACTATACGTGTCTAGATAACGAATACGTTGCTGGAAAGAGGGTTCCGAGGAGCTAACCCGTGAATTTACGTTCGGGTGAGGAAAAGCTAATAAACGTTAATTCCACGAAATGGAGACGGGCCCAATCGGGAGTGCCCAGTGGTGCTCCTTCCTGCTGCTGTAAGACTGAAGTACGAGAAGGGTTGGAGCTCGCGAAAGGCCGTCCGTACCCGGGGGCTCTAGAAATTCAGTACCTCGCCTACCCTTTTCCTCCTCGAGGCCGCATCGAAGCCTTCCACTTCTTCACGAGGAACGAATGAGGATCTCAAGGAAATAAATCCTCGGAGCAGCTGGGAAGAAACGGAGAATGAGGAGAGAAGGGTCCGATCGGATTCGTCGGTGGAAAATCCAATTAAACGTGGGATATCAATCTTTCGTTCACAATTTCATTCAGAGACGAAATGGCACGCGCGCGGATCGTCCGCGGCTCCGTTCGTTCATCGATGGAAAGAAAATCCTTCGTGGCAAGTCGTACAAATTCTGTAGTTAAAATTATGGGAGTATCAGCTGAAACGGCCCTGTTATACCCTTCATTTCGGCAGTTGTTCAGGTCTGTGGAAAGTATTTTTTTATAAAACGTGCACAAAAATCTTTTTGTGTCCATAATGCGTGGCAAAAGTTGTACTTTTTAGTACGGCGTGCGTGAAACATTATTTTACTCGGTTAGTTACTTGACTAGTTACTTTATTTTACTTGGTGCGACAATGACGGTTTCGCGCCTATTTTGGGTGCGTAAAATTCTCCCATTTTAACATCTTGTGAAACAAAATATTGTAGGGTAGAGCGGGGCAAAATGGGGCAAAACGGGGTTTTTGAGCAAAACGTCATTTTCCAATGATATTTGGATGCCCGAATTCGCCCTATCGGATACATTAGGTTTTTCTGCCCAGTTTTGCCACCTTGTCCGATCCAAAAATGATTGGAAAGTGAAATGATTTGAGTTTTGCCCAAAAACCCCGTTTTGCCCCGTTGCCCCATTTTGTCCCGCTCTCCCCTACTGTACTTGAGTGAAGAACTTTTTCTTAAATCGTGTGATTGCAACACCTGCCTTCGGCTCGCGCAGCAAACTCAAATTCGTCAGAAAAAAGTTCAACAAAAGCAAAGTAGGGTAGGTCGGGGCAAAATGGTACTGCGGGGTAAGACGGGACAGTGAGGGTAAAACTCAATTTACCCATAATTTTTGGATGCCCCATTTTGTCCCAATGATACATACGGATTTTCAAACCCGTTTTGCCCCACGTACCACCATCGCCACCATCCAAAAGTTATTGGAAAATTGCCTTTTGTGTCGTAATCCCGTTTTGCCCCGCTGAGCCATTTTGCCTCGCTCTCCCCTACAATTTTTTCACCCCAATAAGACGCCATCGAAATCTAAATTTGAAATCCGAATATGACCGACTATACATCTGTGTACTGCCAGGCCTGAAGTGAACAAAGTACCCGATGGCTGTACAAAATGGTTCCCGGATGTCGGCATGACGCTCGGCAAATCTGGGAAAGTCAAAATAACAGCGTCCGGAATGGAGCTCCGGCAGGGAGGAAAGGGGTGGGCATTACTCCGCTGTCGCGGATAACGAGCGGTAATCAAGTATATCGATACTGTTTACGAGTGTCTGCGGGTATTTTCGTGCCGCTCGAAAACTATTTCCGTTTCTCTCGCTTGGCGCTGTTCCTTTGGTCGTCGGTTTGTGGACTCGGGTGCCTCCCGACTTCGCGCCGGGTACAGGCATTCCAAATTAGATTTACGAGGCCCGATGCTTTCTCGGTATATCCTTGCAAGGGTACCAACATTGCTTTACACTGCAACGCCGAAGGTGCTGTCCCGACCAAGTGAGGCAATCAGCGAAACAAAAAGACCGTGGCGAGCAGGGTACAAAGCCATTGAATGGTACAATGATGGACTCATCAGGAAACTGCCGAATACCGATTATCGGCATCCTCGCACCTATTGGTGTCGAGGAAGGGTTGATGGGAAAATCATTAATCGGTATTCGATCGTTGGTCATTGACCCTTGATGAATAGTACCGCCAGTCCTAGAACCAACAGTCCAGATTAGTTAGCTCTGGGTTTATCAGACGTTCTTGAACTACATTATAACGAGGTTCTTAACGTTAGTCAAAATGATTTTACCATCATTTCGGGTTCCTCATCCTAAACGGAAAAGAGCAAGTGAAGCAAAAAGCGAAACACAAAGACAAAATGGTACAATAATGGACCCATCAGGAAATTGCCGATTACCGATTACCAGCATCCCCGCACCTATTGGTGTCGAGGAAGGGTTGATGGGAAAACAATTAATCGGCGTTCGATCGTTCGTTATTGACCCCTGGTGAGTCGTACCGCTAGCCCTAGAACCAACGGTCCAGATCCTCCAGTTAGCTCCGCATTTATCTCATCGAGCGTTAGTCAACGGACAAGGCACCCTCCGCAGTACTGTCTTCTCTCGTCTTCCATGAAGACAGATTTGTAAAGCTCGAACGACTAGTTTAACGCCCGCAATCTTAATAGACCTTGTCGAACTGCGTTATAACGAGGCTCTTAAACGTTATCCAAAATGATTTTACGACTGTTTCGGGTTCTCCATCCCGAAGGGAAAACAAAAGAAAAGAAGCTCAGGTATACACGCGAGACGGTTCCATATTATAATGGGCAAGCGTGGACCTCGAACGCTCATCTCGGATTTGGTGATTTACGAACCCTCCTGGGCCTTTTTTCTTTCCGTTTTCGATCTTTCCACCCCCCTCCCTTCCCCGGAGCTCGTACCTCGCGCGGCCCATTAGTCGACGTCGGCTCTTCCCGTCTGTGCGGTCGGTGTGAATTTTAAGCGAGCTCATAAATATCGGAGAGGTGTTAAGTCGAAAGTGGTCCTCGTTAACTCGCTTCCACGTGTATATTATGTATATCGCATCTATGTATAGTGTATGCCAAATTACCGATACCACTATTGGTACAGCGTATCCATTTCTGTATGAATATCGTTTATATAAACTGTACCGGGATATCCCGGTATCCGTGTTGGCGAATATCCGTCCGATGCCTCATCGACGCCAAAAACGAGAAAGGATCGGAGGTGAACGGCACCGTGCCCGATGGCTCCGCGGTACGTTTCGCCGCTGCCGCACTAAGTGACCCTAATGTCCGTGTCCCTAATCTCACGCTAATTCCACATTCTCCATTCTGTTTCGTAATGAGGATTATGAGCCGTTGGCGGGAACTCGCAAGCTCCGGCATATTAATCACCATCACTCGAGTGGGAACCGAGCAACCACCCCCTTGCCACCTCGCACACATCCACTTATGTAGCCGTACGTGCCCCAACTGGCGGGGCACCTTTATAACGATGAATCTCCGCTCGGGTCGCTGGGAGGGGAGGCTGTTACCGCGCGACCCAACGCGTATTATCGACTACAGGCCGCTCCTATCAGCGAGATTGCCCGTCGGGGATTAGAACGCGGCCCCCTGTTAACTCAATTGAGCACCTTCTATGAATTGCACTCCATGAATTCGATGCGGCTCGCAGCATGCGAACCAAACATCTTCACCGAAGGCAACCCGAAAACGCGTAAATGACAAACACGGTACCAATGATGAAGTACTGTTAAACTGTACATTGAAGGAATATGAACTTTTTAAAATTATATCATTATATTGTTATTATCAATATTGAAAGATTTTTCCATTTAATGTAATGGGGTTGGTTTATTTAGTTTGATGGATTTCTCCTTTTACCACCAGTTTAAAATAAATCCTAACTTAGAGCTCAGAATAATACATTTTATCAAATTTAATAGATATAATAAATTCAATTAGATTAAGGTGAAGTTAACAAAACCTACGGATTTAAAAAAATCCAAATAATTGATATCAATCGCTAGGATATGCACGGTTTGCGTAACGTCTTATATGACAATATCCGATGAATTTAACGAAAATATATGAACGTGAACTATCGAGATTCCACGATCGGGCGGCCGTGTCGGGTAAAATGTTTTGCAGCCGCGCAGAAGGTGGAAACATCAAGAAGTGAGTAACTTAAGTGCGACAACCGGCATGTTGTTGCATATCGCCCGATGCACAATCCTACCAGGCGCCTATATGGTGCATGTACGCGGTTACGGGAATCTGGGGAGCCACACGTTAACCGGCTTGGATTTATTTCCGTATAAAGGCGTGACTAAAAAACGCGATATATCATCGTGGAGAAGTGAACGCTGGTAGCCCGGACCTATAGTGTCCCGCGGTATAGCGTGTTACGGCCCTATTGGGGTTGGTTTGCCGGCTTAGTGCCTCGTGGGGTAAACCACGAGTCGTTTGTCATGCTTTTTACTAATAAGCAGTTCCTGCCGCGTGCGCACGGCTTTGGACTGGCTGCATACCTCGCGCCACACTCCTGCAGTGCCGACTGTCCTTCCCTAGGCAAAGAAGCCCTCCGCCGACCGCGTCGGACTCCCATCACGTCGGTGCACCACTCGAGACGAATCGGCATCCAAAAATGAACCTACGAAATTGAGTTTCGGATCGATCTCATAATTCAGTGATTCTTCACGGTACAACATCGAGAGACCCAGATCTCGTATCACGCATGACGACATCGCGTCTCGCTGAAAAATATGCTCTGGTAAACAGCAAAAAAAAGTCGTAAAATCGGAATATGAAGTTTCGTATAAGTTTCTTAAATGGCTGAAGTTTGTTCATGTTTGAATGTACAAACACGACCTTTTATTTCGCGTGTCGTTAACAATTTTTGTACTCTTATTTGCAAAACTAGAGCCGCATGGTAGGATCGGAAAATTAATAAACAAAACATTGCGGACGTTTGTGGACAATAAGTTGTTACAAGAAGTACATACTTTTTTGACTGTGTAGCGATGTGACGTGAGGGTGATTTTTGGTCTGTCTTTTTTGATTCCAGAAAACTTGGTGCCAGAAAAACTGGTGATTCCAGAAAAATTGACTGCCTTTTTTGATTTCAGAAAACTTGGTAAATATGGTAAAATCATCAGATTTGACCTCATTTTTTCGTTGGTCACAAATTTGGTAAACTTTTTGGCAATCTAAGTTGATTTCAAACGAATTTTTCTCCCGTTCACTTTGTTATTATTTATAGTTTCATTTTTTTTACAAATTAATTCACCACTTGACCAATATCATAACATGAATAAATTATTTTTTCTCTGATCAACCAAACTGTTACTTAGTTAATTTTGAAGCAGAAACTGTGGAGCTTTTTAGAGTTAAGTGCTCATTTCCACCCGGGTAAATTGACGGTCACCTGACAGCCAATTGAAAAAAAAAAAAAAAAATGACCGATCGCAAAGTCGCCGCCCACCTCTACACCCCGTAATATGCTCGCTTCCGTGGCTCGGCATCTAACCCGGTGCCGCTGAAGCTATCGCCAAGGACCGAAGCCGCTGGATGACTGAACTTTCGCGGTATTTCTTTTTTGTCCCGAACGTCGCACAACCTCCAAGCATTATGTCCTCTACGAAGGGTCGCCGCAGCTCGTCGACCTTATGCATGGCTTGGAGATTTTTAAGTCTTTGCCATGAACAGCCGCCCCCGCCGCTAATGGCGATGGTGGTCGTAGTCTACTTCGTTTGTTTAACCTTCCGCAGCCATCAGCCAGCGCAAAAGTCTCGGTACCAACGGCAGCAGTTTACTCAACGTTTAATGGCCTGACCCTCCACCGGACTCTCCACTTTCGTTTTACTTTGCCCTCCGTGCTCCGCTCACCATGGACCTTCGCTTTCCTATGGTTCTCTTCCTCTTTTACTATCGCTTGTACTAGACTACTTTTTCATAAGCCTCTCAAGAATACAATTTTTTTTTTACTTCACTTCTTTTCCTTTTTATTTTGTTCGGTTCCGCGGTCGTTTGGCGTACCGGGGAGGGATAAGCCGAGGGAACAGTTCTCGAGATTGAAGGCAGAACGCACTGGCTGAAGGGTTGGGCTCCGGGCGCCCTTATAATTTCACCCTTAATTTATTTTATGGCGAGACTAATAAAAGCGGCCATTCCGCAGAGGCATTTTCTACAGGACAGGCGAGCGCGCACCTGTTTCTTCTTCTCGTTCCCCGCCGCTCATACAGAGATGAGAAAGTTAAATGGTCTGGTCCGTTCTTATCACGGTTGGGTAATTCCGACCGACGTGACCATTTTTTTTTTTTTTTACGGGAAACCGGATGTTTCAGCCGTAAATGTGAATAAAAAAAATTAATATGAAGATTGACATTTTCGCTCTTCAGCCTCCGCTCCGTTGAAGTCCCTTATCGGCCAACTTCCTTCGATGACATGTGGACTGCCCGACGCAAGGTTCGCGCCGGTGATTAGTCGAAGCCGGAGTTTTTGCAAGATCGAGGGTAGGTCGAGAGGTGACCGTTTTGCGGTAAAAACCCGATGAAAGAGGGAAGGTCAGACCGATCGAGGTGGTACGTTTTCCGGCTCCCTCCGCTGTACCGACCGGAGCTCCCTCGCCACTTTCATCCCCCTCGCCCCCTTTCGTCTCTGTTCCTCACCACCCCTAAATTTTTTACCTCCTCGCCAGATCTTCCTTCAATTCATCTCGCATTGGATCTCTCATGAACGATTTTTTTGCCGCTCTTCTTCACTCGCCTCTTCGACATACTCAAGATATACGATTCGCTAAAGCACTCTTTCACTCTCCGAGCGACGTTCGAACGGAACGTCTTTTAAGTGAAAGATGCCTTATCGGTTTCTTGTTTTTTTTTCCATTGTGTTTGTGGCTGAGTTTTTTTTTTCGCTTCTGGGAGGCGAATGTTTCGCAGCCGAGTTAAATTTTATTCAGGCACGGAGGACCCAATAATTATTCCATTCCATTCCGGAACTGCGAGAAAGCCTGGCGAGATGCAGGTTGTTAGAATTTTTCTCGTGTCTCTCGGGGCAGTTTCGTCGCAATATTTACCGAAAAGTACCCATCGCGGAGACTCCTTCGCGGTCTCTTCCGCCGCGGCGAGTTGTGCTTACCCGACCCGGTACAATTGTCTCCGCAGGGCAGAGACTTGTTGTCGGTCTCCTTGGGCGGGAAAAAAACTTTATGAACTTCGCAATGCAATCATCGTGCGCGAGGCGAGGGAAAACCCGAGCGGGCACGGGGAAAGGAGGCTCTGAGATGAATTCAGTTATTTATTGCTCTATCTCTGCCTCTTTGCCAGTTATTCACCGGTTTGCTGTTTCTCCGCAACAGGAACGACCAAACGACTCCGGCGAAAGACTCGAGACTGTTTTTCATCGTGGTTGCTAAACAGCAGGCGCAGTTAAAACTCGGTACTCAGTACTCGAACTAGAGATACAAATTAAGCAGACCTATAAACACAATATACCGAAAATTGTACCGAAAATTGTACCGATAATTGTGCCGAACATTGTGCCGAAAATTGTGTCGAAAATTGTGCCGAAAATTGTACCGAAAATTGTACCGAATATCGTACCGAAAGTTGGACCGGAAATTGTATTTGCTAATTTTCGGATTTTACTTTAAATTGCTTCTCTATATAATAATTTATAATTTGCCTCACAGCATTACCAAGGCATCAATACACATCAATCCATGAATCAATCACTTCCGGATTGAAAATCTCATTTTTTCGAGCATTCCTGAAACACCCTGTACACAACTCGGGGCGTTCGCTTCTTTCCCCGCCGCCTCGTGCCCTTTCTTTCCGTTCCTCGACTTTTTATTTTTATTCCCCAGCAATTTTTCGTTTGTTAATCTTGCTCGCGTTCTGTGCGTGACTCGCTCTCCCACGAGAGAGAGAAAAGGAGCTGCCAGGAGTAGAACTGGCGGTACGAGGAGGCGGGACCGTGTACGTAGCGGTGGCAATCTCTCTCGGCACTCGGGCAGATGGGAATTTGATGAGGTGAACACGACTTTCTTTAATACCGCGAGAACGGCGCCGGAACTCGTTCCGGCTCGCCAATCTGAAACCGAACCCCCTTTCGACCCAGTCGCCGTTCCTTTGCCAGTTTCGAACGCTGTTTCCACTGAACGTGTAACAAACCGCATCCTACCACGCCATGATTTATGCGTGACGATTGCAAATTAATGTCGACATCCTCCCGACCCGAAGAGGTCGCACAGGGTATCGCCGGGTTGCTGGAAATTTCAGAAAAAATCCTCGACGCCATGTCGCTTCCGAAATTCAATACTCGTTCCAGAATTACGCTTTTCCCGGATCATTGAACCCTTGCGTCGAACATCTAGTTCTCGAGTTTAATGGACGAATTTCAAAAAAATATTTTGAGGCAAATTTACTTATAATTTACTGGTTAGAAAAAATGAAATGACAAAAGTATAATATATTTAACGTCCGGTTCTTTATTTTACAAGATCCTGATATCGTCATCAGGGTTGCTAAAAATTTCATAATATTCTGATATCGCCATCAGGATTGCTAGAAATTTCATAAGATCCTGATATCGTCATCAGGATTGCTAGAAATTTCATAAGATTCTGATATGTTTATCAGGGTTGCCAGAAATTTCATACGATTCTAATATCGTCATCAGGGTTACTAGAAATTTCATAAGATTCTGATATCGTCATCAGGGTTTCTAGAAATTTCATAAGATTCTGATATCGTCATCAGGGTTGCCAGAAATTTCATAAGATTCTAATATCGTCATCAGGGTTGCTACAAATTTCATAAGATCCTGATATCCTCATCAGGGTTACTAAAAATTTCATAAGATTCTGATATCGTCATAAGTGTCGCTAGAAATTTCAGAAGAGACCTTCGACGCCCACGTCGTTTCCGGAATTGAGTACTCCTTCCAGAATTCCGCTTTTTCCTCGAACACATAGTTCTCGACTTTGATTCACGAACAAAAAAAAATATATATATTTTTCGAAGCGCAGAGATAAATAGATCGGGAAGTATGAAAGGGTCCTGTGTACCGGGATCGTTGGAGAGGTTAGTATGGCTTCCCGGATATGTAGAATATACGCCTTACCTCCTATTTTGTAGGTTCCGTACATGCGCTGCCTATATCTCCATTACCGCATATTCCAGGGTCTGCGGATAAGTCCCATACGCTTCCGTGGTTCTATCATCCCCCGAACCACGAAATATTCAGAACTCTGAAATCCCAAGCCCAGACGTCTTCTTCCGCATCCGCGCGATCGACGCCGAGTCAGACTTCGAAATCCTCGCTCGCCTGTCTATCTTCGTATTTCGCATGTTCTTTCCTATACATCGTTTTTTTCTTACCTCGACGGAGATGAGGCGGGGGATAAGGCTCCGTTATTCCTTTTTTTTTTTGCTCACGTCCCTCCGGTGCTTTTTGTCGTGGTTCCACTCGAACGAACTCAGAAGGGTGAGATTTTACGGTAATGCACTGTCTGTCGTATAAGATCCCGAGTGCTTCCGGCGAGGGAGAATCTCTTCCGCGATAATATTCGCCGCCATCGACTGAGATGCCGGGAGAATCGTCGTCGCTTCGTAAAATAATTATTGGTAGATCCCCTTGACTGTTCGAGAGGGATTTGACGTCGTACCGTTTAGACGATGGCTCCATCGACCTAAGCGGCTTACAATTAAACGGATCGGTTTCTCGTGCAAACATCATGAGTGGGGACCGACAAGGGGTTCGCGATCCTCGAAAGCACACCTTTGCTATCGATTTAAGACGAATCAACAACGGCAAGTATATAATATTTTTGTTATTTTTTTTATAGCTAGTAAATTATAAGTAGTAAATTTACTAACATTTACTAACATTATAACTCTCGGAATATTGTCGGGAAGTGAACCAACTAGGTGGAGCAGAGGCTATCGATAGCTCGGCACTATCGCGAAGTTAACGGTTTGAGAGGTTTTATTGTATCAACGATGCTAGGATTTTGTGAAATAAAGATCCTGATGGTAAATATGTTTATTTATTTATTTTTACGTATTACGCGTTTTACGTTAAATGTTGACATTAATATATAATATTTTTGTTATTTAATTTTTTATAGCTGGTAAATTATAAGGAGCAGAAGCCATACATGTCTTGGTACTATCGCGAAGTTGACCGTTCGAGAGGTTTTACTGAACCAACGATATCAAGATCTTGTGAAATAACGATCCTGACTCTAAATATTTTAATCGTTGATTTGACTTATTTACTTTGACGGATTTCTCCCTTTACATTGAATATTCACATTAATATGTAATATTTTTGTCATTGAATTTTTTTCTAGCCAGTAAATCACACGTAGTAAATTTCCGAATATTTCTCACAGGTTAATGTCGGAAAGTGAGCTAACTTGGAGGAGCGGAGGCTATTGATAGCTTGGTACTATCGCGAAGTTGACTTTCGAGAGGTTTCACTGTATCAACGTTATCAGGATCTTGTGAAAAAAAATAAAACAAAAAAAGTTGGAAACTAGCTCGTGGCCTTATCGCACGAGGGAAAGATCGCGCAGCGAATCGAGTGGCTCCGGAGGGGTTGAGCGTGGTAAGCGTTCGCATTGCTCCAATTGCCGAAGCCCAGTGTGTATCGAGCAGCGGTGGTTCCGAGTTCCGGTGAAAACCGGAGGGTGGTCCGGAGGAAAAGCGTCGATGTCTCGCGGTAACGGAGGTACACGCACCCAGTAACTTCGATCGCGCCACGCAAACGTGACCGAAATAAAGACGAGGATCGTGCACGGCGGAGTCCCTCGGTCTTAAAGGTTGCTACGTGGTTCGTCGAATGAATCCACGTTCCCGGTACACCTCACCGCCGACCGTGTATAGACATACCCCGTGCAGGCACTTCGCCGCAACCGTATAAACCTTACGGACGCGGACGATCCCTGTGTGTGCCCGTGCAACACGCAACTGTATCAGAAATCGTACGTGCGAACATTGTTTTCCCGCGTCAAATACACGTGTATCAGCGGCAAGGCTGATAAAAAAGGAAAGAAAAAAAAATCACCGTTAGACTTCCAATCCACAATTTATACCGGGTGCGGTTCATTTAGCTTCCTCCAGTTTCTATTGTTTTTTCGTAAAGTAATTTCTTTTAAAAGTAAAGTAAATTTTTTGAAAGTAAAGTAATTTTTTTAAAGCAAAATAATTGTTTAAAGCCAACTAATTTTTTAAAGCAAAGTAATTTTTTAAACCAAAATAATTTTTTAAAGTATACTTTATTTCAAAAAATTACTTTACCTTAAAAAATGTTTAAAGAAAAGTAGTTTTTTTATCAAAAATTCATAAATACAAAATAGATACATGACCGAGGATATTTCATCGTGGTGGGCTGAATTGCCGGGAGAAATTTATAGAACGAAGGCGGTTTCGCCGTTCGGAAAATTTATTCGAACGTCGAATCTTTTTGCGGCACGATTTTCCGGAGGTTCATAAGCTGAGCTTCCGTCCATGACCCAGCGATCGAAGCCCGACAGCGGCGGCGCGTTGGATAGACGGATAGACCAGCGGGGAATTACTGACGAGCTAGTTTTTTTTTTCCCGTCCTCGGGATAGCCGAGCCGCGGCAAAAAGTATCCAACTCCGTCGGGGTTTTATCTCCGACCTACGCACAACCCGCCGCGGTCGACTTTGCTGCCGGAAAAATCGGCATCACGTACGCGGGTGGTAAAAAATTTGAGGACCGAATTCGTTCCTGGCGTGCGGCGTTACACTTACGATTCCTCGTGGCGTGCGATGAATCGGGCCGGAGTTTCATTGGCCGACTGCTTGATCCTCACCGGAAATGCGAGCCCTACAAGCTGCACCATCGGACGTTACGGTATCGCACGGAGATAACGAGAACGAAGCGCCGCGATACACGCGCCCCCTTTTTCCCAAGGAAAAACCTACCCCGTGCAAGCCCGAGCATCGCCCGATACGTATATACAAGGGGGCCGCGCGTAGTTTTCCTACAACACTCCTCGTCGAATAAAACCCAGCGAAGTGCATAAAAAGCTTACGGCCGGCAATCCGGAACTTATGACGCGAGCGTAATAAAATATCAGTTGCTGCACGGCTAGGCGAAGCCAAGAGACGTACCGCTATGCCGGGATATATGAGAAATGAGCGCACAAGCTATGAAGTATACTGCTTCCATGTCCCACTCTATTGCCGCTTCGGAAAAATGACGCTCGTGCAGAATCGGGCACGACGAGTGTCCAGATCCGCGTCCAATCCGACAAGCTTATCTCTTGACCAACGCCCCGCTTTCCGAACCAGGGAAAACCCCGGAAAAATCTTAGAATCGCACTGTTGCTTTACCTGACTGATACACGGAGAAAAAAAATTGTTGGTACAAGGTTTTTGTTGTCGTAACAAATTTAGTTTGTTGAAACTCATTTTGTTGCACCCAGAAAAAAATTTATTTGACGGTCACCATTTATTTGGTTTAAGTAAAATATTTATTTAATTTAAATGAATATTTATTTTAATTAAGTGAATAGTTGTTTAAATGAAATAAATATTATTTTAAATCAAATAAATATTTTACTTACCAAACAAACGGTGGCCGTCAAATTAATTTTTTTTCTGGGTGTGGAGCAGCGTTCTACGTGGAGTTTTCTACGTGTTTTTGGTAATTGATTGGATCGATTTTAATGTCGAATACGCTGTTTATTTTACGGAGACTTTCACCGAATCTCGATCAATTACCAATTCGGTTTTGATTTCGCTGGTACAGTTACTCTATGCTGCATTACAGCGACTCCATAATCTTTCGGCCGTAACAAATGGAAAATATATGCAAACGGGTATGAGATAAAATATGCTTAAATGTTGAAACGCTATAGGATTTCTCTTGCAGTCGCCTTGCAGTCCAATCCGCCAAGCTTATCTGTTGACCCTCCGCGACCCTAAACATAAAAACCACGGAAAAAAAGTTAAATTCGTACTATTAGTTTACCTCACTGAAAGGTTTTCGAGATGTTTCTCTATCACATCTTTGGTAATTGATATTTTTGGTAATTGATCGGATCGATTTTGACAAAGTGTCGGATACGCTGTTTACTTTATGGAGGCCTGTACCGAATAACGAACAATTACGAATTCGCCCTTAATTTCGCGTGGGACAGCTACGCTGTATTACCGCGACTCTAAAATCTTTCGGCCGTAACAAATGGAAAATATATGCGAACGGGTATGAGATAAAATATGCTTAAATGGTGGAACGTACCGGACGAGGCATCGCTATTGGATTTCTCTCGCAGTCAGAGGTAGCGCTCGTGCGTTCCCGAGTATGCGCGTAAATACCGGATAAACACGATGGTAAACGCTCGTCTATATATGTACTGCAGTGCATACACATACACCATATACCATGCGTCAGTACACAGATATATTTCGGGGGATTCGGCAATATTTTGAAGTGAACGGGCAACGCCGCTATCGCCACCGAACTCGTAGCTTTGCGTCGAGTATTCACTCGAAAATGCTCTCAGGCATTGCCGATATTACTATACGGTATGTATTTACGCACTGCGGACATTTCGGCCGTGTTCGCGCAGCCAACATAGCACCGTACAAAGGCTAGCCCACTCGTGAAATGATAAAGGTCCACCTAAAGGTCCGTACATCAGGTGTATTTTTCTCCCCGCTGGTCACGAATGCTTTCCTTATTTCACTCTCGGCCCAATATTTGATGTGACAATCCGCTCCGAAATAAAAAAAGTACTATTTTTTTCGATAAAAAATAGCCAACTTTTTTTGCTTCACACCATTTATTAAAAAGTTGGGGAGTGGGAGAAGTATATGTATATATATATATTTTTTACATATACGGGCCTATGAATCACCGACGGGTATGGGAGAGGATAGATTGGTAGCTCGTAGTATGTTCAATCACTGACATTACAACTCGCATTCGCGAGTTGTCCGGAGGGCTGCCTTATCGATTACAAACCAACGAAATTTCTCTCATTTCAAAACTCTGACTACATACAGTGTATTTTTTTTCCCCGCTGATCACGAATGGGTCACTTATTTCATTCCGAACGCAATATTTTATATGAAAATCCGTTTGGGAATCGATTAAAAAAGTAATTTTTTTTCGATAGAAAATGAAGCTTTTTACGATAAAAAATGAAAAAATTCTTTCCGATAAAAAAATGAAAGTTTTTTTCGATAATAAATAAAAGTTTTTTTTTGGGTTTACGATTTATAATAAAGTTTGGGAGCAGGCGCAGTGTATGTATATATATATTGTTATATATACGAGCCTATGAGTCACTGGCAGGTACAGTATACGATAGATCGGTAGCTCGTAACATGTTGAACCTCCGGCATTACAGCTCACAGATGTCCGGGGAGCTGGCGTATCGATGACAAACCAACGAAATCTCTCTCATTTCAAAGCTCCGGCTGTATACGGGGCCGCACACCGGCACGTACCGGCGAGTATCCGTGTTTAACCGGCGCATCCGGTTGTAAAGCGAAAACCCGTTACGGATGGATTACCGGTGTTCGATTCGTTTCGATTCGAAGCGTAGGACAGGCCAAGCGGTACGAACGAAAACCACGCTCCGTCCGTCCATATTTCCGCACTCGTAAATTTTCGCAAGAACACGCTGAAACAAACCAGAGAAATTCATAACACGCGGTTTCCTTAATGGCACTCATTGTCCTCGATGAAATTCGTCACCGCGTAAATAAAATAATTACTGGTCCTCGCACGGCAAGCTAAATCTTTGTCGAAAAAAATAAAAAAAATATATAAAAATTAAGTTTCAAAAATATTTTCAATATTTTTCAACGACTATCAGTTCGATTTCAGTAATATCTGTAATAATTAATATTCATAAATAATAATAATATCCGTAAATCCTAATCTTCGTATTCATAAGTCTAGATTTCGCATTATGCGCAAAGAAAATCTTTATCGCTGTAATAACTTATAATCTTATTATTATATTGTAATTTTAGTTCCGGAAGAGGCGAGCAGTTTCCGGTGGGCTGGTTATAGTTCGAGCGAGTTATGGACCCTGCGAGGGATAGGTGATCTCCGAGGGTCGTTGAACGTCGGACGGGGTAAGTACACGATATTCTTCGCTATAAAAATAGAAAACTTCGGAAAATTATGTACGCGGTCGGAGGGTATTAAGCGACCGTACGTAGTCCGTGTAAATGACTCGGTGTACGTAAGGTCGTACGTGTAGCGTGGCCGTACCGGTGGTGATAGAAAATTTAAGTACGCGCACCTGCGGGGCCTCAAAGATCGAGTAGAGGGTATATATATACCCGCTACCTCATATAGCTCATTTTCGCTGGAACGGTTTAGTCCTCAGTGCCGCAGGCCCGAGTTAAAATTCTAATAGGGCCGGCACGGTCCGGAGCGGAGAGAGAAAACCAGACCGAAAGTTGCAAAGGCGATTTTCCAGGTCGTACGAGCGAAAAGCTCCGATGCGAGATAAAAGGAACCGATGCACGGCAGAAACCGCGAGCACTCGATAATGCAAGACGCGAGCCGGACCATTAGGCGAAACAGCATTTTAAATAATGTTGATAATAATAATAATAAAAAGTTATTCCTGAGATCCAGATACCAGCTGAAGTATACAGTAACGCTTTTATCGATTCAATTTTTTAACCGTCGGTCGTCATTGTCAATAATGTCCCTTTTTGTCAATGACGACGGATGGTCAACGAATTGAACAGATGAAAGGCGTGGATAAGACACTGTAAAAATAAATTGTAAATTTAATGTACTGGAAGTTGAAATTTGTTGACATTACTCATATTAATTAAACATTAATGTACTTTGCTTGGAAAATAAAAATACCAGATATTAAAATTACAAAGCTTTTGCTGCAAAATTTACAAAAATGTTCATGAAAAATACAAATTTTATTGTAAAATTGCAACACA
>JAPYZD010002047.1:0-17454 GCA_030522725.1 Ichneumoninae sp. B BG-2022a
ATATATATGCTTTAACTCGAACCAGAAGCGGCTGCGTGAGGCTCCTGAAAAGTCACGGAAGAATGCACGACGGCGATCGCATCTCGCGTTTACCATGGCTCATGCATATATATATGTATATCGTATTCCTGAGGCTATATAGTATTCAAGTCCACGTAGCACGGGCGCGCATAATGTCACGAGCCCGACCAGTAGAGCCATTGCCGTTTAATTCGCGATGCACTCCGGCGTCACATTCCGTGTGGGAAAACATAGTACGTTATGTGGAGCAATGTTTCATCCTACATATGAGAGTCGACAAGGAGTTCATAGCATAGGGAAGAACGGTGCAAGACGGACTATTTTCGTAAATTTTTTGAGAGACATAAAAAAGGTCTCTTCCAAAATGGAGGACGCGGGTCGATTTTGCCCTGCGATTCCATTTTACCTCGCCCCACCACCCTCCCAGAAGGTCAACCCTAGGAAAAGAATTCCATTTCACGATTGGATCGATTTAGTTTATCGATTAAATTAATGACCGTCAATCGTTAAGTGAAATAGTTTAATAGATATGGATGAACATGGTACGTTACGTGGAGCAAAGATCCATCGTACCCATGAGAGTTGTCAAGGAGTTCATAGCATAGGGAAGAACGGGGCAAAACGGACCATTGTTGTACATTTTTTTGGGACACATGAAAAAAGGTCGCGGCCAAAATGGAGGACGCGTGTCGATTTTGTCCTGGGATTCCATTTTACCCCTCCTCTCCCCTCTCCCAGAAAATCAGCCCTTGGAAAAGAATTCCATTTCACGATTGGATCGATTTAGTTTATCGATTAAATTAATGACCGTCAATCGTTAAGTGAAATAATTTAATCCAGATATGGGCGAACATGGTCCGTTACGTGGAGCGAAGATCCATCGTGCGTATGGGAGTCGACAAGGAGTTAGGAGGGCGTAGGGAAGAACGGGGCAAGACGGACCATTTTTGTTAATTTTTGGGGTGTCGTAAAAAAAGGTCTCGTCCAGCATGGACGATGCTGGTTCCATTTTTACTCCCCTCCCCAGAAGTTCAGCCCGAGGAAAGAAATTCCATTTAACGATTGGGTCGATTTATTTGATACATAAAATTAATTACCGTTAATTGATGGATTAAATATTGTAATTGAGGTATGAGCGAAGTAATCCTGCAAAAAAGTCTATCGACCTCTCGAATTCGTCGGAGAGGACATTACTCTCCGTTTGGTCTCCCGAACACCTGCTCGGACGGCGAAATATATGAGCATTCAGATTGCCATCTTCCGTTTCGCGGGTTGGCCCACATAATAAGTCCTGCGCGGAGAAGTCCGCGCGGGACTTCCGGTCGATCCTGACTCCGAAGAATCTTCGCCGCTAAACACGTTCAACATCTGCCTTCGATTCTAATCTGTTAATCGCAGCTTCTTCGATCGGTACGATAGATCATTTTTTGTTTTTGTTTTTTTTCTTTTAATTTCCAACCGGTACTTCCCCACTTGTCATCTGCTCGTCGATCGTATCTGTTGCCTGCTTTGCCTATTGAAGCCGTTGTGACCGACTGTAATTTCGAGCCGCCTCAATCGATCGCTTTCGTCGAACGCATAATTATTTCTTACGTTGACGATAATATGACAATAATTGATATATCCGTAGAGATTAATTTGCGGAGAAACGTCGGACCGATAAAAGGTAAACCATTTAATTCCGCGTCATTCACCATATCCGTACAAAAGATATTTAATCAAAGAATAGCTATTTATAATTATCTTCTCGTATGTGGATTAAAAAAATGTCAATAAAAGATGAAGTGGTCGAAATTTGTCCGATTCACCACATTCATCACAATGGCAAAAAAGCTATTTCTAATAAAGGGCTTCTCGAATTTCAAGACGAACAATTTTGAGAAAAAATTGAAGTATAGTCACGCATTAAAAAAAATGTCGAACATAATTTCATCATAAAATTGTTTTATTTAGCCGTAAAAATTGAAGGATCGTCATCTTTCAAACTCGATAGAGAAAAGTGTCCAGCGGTTGGGAAAAAATGATTTTCTTTTAAACAGGAAAGATTCTTCGAACTCGAAATGTTAGTGAACGCCAAACTAAAACCGATTTTTTTAAATCTCTAGTTAACTCAATAGAGAAAAGTCTCCAGCGGTTGGAAAAAAATGATTTTTCAAATAGGCAAACTGCTCGAAATGTTAATGAGCTCCCAAAATTGAAAAATCGAATAAAAGAGTAACATTTAAAAGATTCTCCAGTTGCTTTCAACAGCCGTAGAGGCTTCGAGACATTGATAACATTTCTTAGTATCCGCAGCCGGCTCCGGTTTTTCCGATTCGCACGTCAATGAGTCGAGCGCATTCGTGAGCGTCGCTCGGTTCGAGCCAGACGGCGAGAGATGTAACAATGGGAAAGCCGCCGATGGCGGGCGCGTATGCGCGCTCTTGTTTAGGACTCTCGGTAGTTGGTACGATGACCGAACCGTTATCCATTGTGAACGACTTCTCGTGGCTCTCGGTGTGTCTGGTCGGGCTCAGCCCGCGCTGACTATCTCGATAGGCTCGCACTGCACTCGGCGATACGAGCCAGCGCCTCGTTAAGGACAATTAAAAGTAACCGGCGAGCCTGCACCACGGTTCAATTGGCACGACCGAGAAGCATGCTTCTGTTTCTGCCGGCGGCGAGCGAACAGCATCACCAGGGCGCGGCTCGCTCTCCGCGCTGCACTTCGTTAAAGAACATCCGAACTACAATTTTCTTCGGTGCAACGAGCGACCAAAGCTTCCATACAAGAACCCCATTAGCCGAGCGCGGATAGGGGGGAGGAACAAAAATTTAAATAGCGAAGATACTCGCGAGCGAATATTCCACGGAAACTTGCGATTTGTGCCAATTAGGTACCTTGCGCTGGGTTAGAATGTCCACCACGTTATCCGACTGTTCAGCACTCGTCCGAAGAACTTTCTGACTCGGTTTTGTGCATCCTTCGAACTCCTTTCGGCCGCGCTACAATTTGCATAATAATATTCCGTACATTTTTGTCCCGAGTCTTGGAAACTAAGAGTCTCGAGAGAACGAGTTCCGGGAAGCTCTCCGGCTCGACGTAGTTTTACTGACAAATTTGCCACATTCTCACGCCTCGGACAACGGAGCTGTTGGATTCTTTGTTGGGCACGTTCATAGCGTATTTTATTCTTGGGTTTTTTCCTTTTTTTTTACTACTTGCTTCTATTGTCGATATACCTTAAAGAGATAACCTCTTGACATTCTGTTTCCGTTGAAACGGGCAGATGGGGGAAAAAGGGGAGATTCACGGTTGGATCGCACCGGACTCTTGTTCAACGCAGCGCTAACTACGACTCGTCGATGTATAGGGTAAAAGTTGTGAATGGCCAACTCCGATTAGCGGGTCGGTAAGTGATACATAAACTGGTCCATATTCGCCACTTTTACTCCACAAAAATTTGGTCCAATTAGGTCCACTTGTACTTTATGAAAATTTAGTCCAATTTGGTCCACTTTTACTCTACGAAAATTTAGTCTAATTTTGTCCACTTTCACTCAACAAAAATTTGGTTCGATTTTCCACAATCATTTTTACAAAAATAAAATAAAATATCAATTTTTTTAATAATAAAATCAAATTTTTCATCGTCAACGAAATAAAGTTATCACCAATATGAAAAAAATGAAAAAAAAATTAGATCTTTTTTTACTACGTGCTTCTATTATCAATATACCTTATTATCAATATTCTATTATCAATATACCTTAAATAGATAACCGATCGACATTCCATTTCCGTTGAAACGGGGCAGATGGGGAAAAAGGGGAGATTCACAGTCGGATCACACCGGACTCTTCTTCAACGTAGCGCTAATTAAGACTTATCGATGAATAGGGTAAAAGTGGTGAATATAGCCCACCCCGATTGGCGCGGCAATCAATTATGCATAAACTGGTCAATATTCAATACTTATACTCTACAAAAATTTTGACTGATTTGATCCACTTTTTCTCTACAAAAATGTCTCTACAAGATTTCTCGTGACCATTTTTTCAAGAATAGAATAAGTGATCAATCCTTGTGAACGAGTTAATTTTTTCCTCGCCATCGAAATAAAATCATCACAAACACGAAGACAACAAAAGCCAAAAAAAAAAAAATTCCATTTCTTATTTATCCTTTCCCCGGAATCTCAAAAACGTCGGATATCTTTCCTCTCAAACGTTCCTGCCTCGCGATGAATGGTTCAATCACAGAACGACCTTCGAACAGAACAATGCTGATCTACCATCTGCACACCTCGAGCCAGCAACACCGGAATTCCAGAAATTCTATTACCCGACCAATTCTCACAGCGACCTCGATGTTACCGTTGTACGATAGCGCACGCGCACGCGCGTCTCTGTGCCCGTTCCATGAGTCGTTCTCATTACAAATTACATACGTGCGTCTCACCGCGAGCAATGCGCTCCCTTGCATTATAGTACTTACGCCAAGAAACGAGAGACCGCGAGCCGCAAGTACCTTCCACTCTCCCGGCTTCCGAGTGCCGGCCTAAGAAAAAGAACAGAAGCTTTTGTAAACTCGAACTGGAAGCGGAAGCGTGGGAAATGGATGGAGCGGCTCGCGCCGCGCCATTAGCAATGACACCGTCGCCCGCAGCCGAGATGCATTGGACCTTCGTAGGGGACACCGGGGCAAAATGGCACAGCGGGGCAAAATGGGACAGCGAGGACAAAACTCAATTTTCCCAATAATTTTTTGATGCCCCATTTTGTCCCAACGATATATCCGGATTTGCAAACCCGTTTTGCCCCGCGTACCATCATCGCCACCATCCCAAAGTTATTGGAGAATTGCGTTTTTAACTCCCGACTGCCCGCCAGGGCCAAAAGACGGGAGTTACGCGTTTCGCGGTGATCACGAGACTTTGCGCGTTTTCTTCGTATTCAGTGTTCTCCGAATTGACAAAAAATCTCTTGACAAAATTTGGCAAGTTGTTTCTTTGAATCGTGGCCTGTGTCTTTTTCAGGTTTTGTTACGATGCGGTGCGATTTCACAGAGATAAAGACTTTTTGGGTAAAAGAACGTTTGTCCATATCGAAATTTCAGCGAGATATGCCGCCATCTTTTGCCTTTTCTTCATGCATCGCAGCTAATTTCACAGTGGCTCAATGCACAATCTCCCGAGGATTTTGCGTTTTGCTACGAATCAGCTGTCAACACTATACACCTACTGTGATTTTTTGTTGCTGTTGTTATTATTATTTTACATTATCGGTGTTTAGTACGTGATCAGTGTAACGTTGACTTTTTTTTTGTTTGTATCGAAAATACGATTCTTTTTTCTTATCGAACAAATACTACTTTAAAAATTGCATTTTTATAAATAACAGTTAATAACAAATTTGAGCAGAAAGTGAGTTGTGATAATTTTTTTTTCAATTTATTGTATGCATGCTGGGCAATGTTTTGACTGCAGATATGCCCCATGTAAATGAAAAGTCAAAACGGAGGTTATACGTGTGGCGAAATGGGGCAAAGCACAGTAGATGCAGGAAGTTTTTGTTTTTGTTTTTTTTTTCTCATTATCCCGTTTTGCCCCGGTGTGCCATTTTGCCCGGCTCTCCTCTACACACTGTGCTCTTCAAGCTCGCGGATCAATTAGCATTTGCATTCTATCGAATCCGGAACTGTGCCGTACATACGAGGGCGCGATGTTAATAGTAAAACGTGCCGGATCATCGTATCCGGGATCTGCAGCACGAGCGTGGAATAATCAAATGCGGATGTTTGCTCGATCGATCTTACACTCCGGATGTTCGCGAAGTCTCGCGCGCTGTGAGCCTTCGCGCTGTGAGCCTTCGCTTACACGCGATAAAAATTTTAATAATTACCGAACATCCGGCCGTCGACGAGGTGTCGCACTCGTAATCTAAATTCCATTCGCAATGTTATCAATTAAACTATCGCAGGCTCCTTCATTCAAGACGGAAAAAACAAATTAGAGTTTTTACGGCTTTTGTTTCTTCTTTGCGATGCAACGCACGATGGGCGATACAGTTGCGACAGTTTCTGAAACTACGCAGTCTCCGATTAGATTAATTGACGACTTTCGTTTGCACAACAATTCGAAGCTTCTTGGAATCTCGATTATTGCTAAGAAGCCAAGTAAAATGTAATTTTCGTATCCCAAATGAAAAATTAAAAAAAAATTATTAGGCACCGTTTATTCACGACGAAGATTAAATTTCGCGAGACTAAATTTTATCAAACTTCGCTCATGGAAGTTTACTCGGAGAATTCTACAAGCGAAGATTTTTTCTTTTTTAGAAATAAAAACATTTTTCTAATTCTTCGTTGAAGACACAGTGCGTTTATGTCTGCTTTTGTCGGTAGCCAACAATCTTGCCGGCTGCCAAAAGTTTAATATTATCCCTTCACGTACCGGATCCTTGTTCAACGAGAACCTACAATTTGCCAAGACCTCCAAACGTTTCGAATAACAAGTTAATGTGCTAAAAAAATCCAATAAAAATTCACAAACATACCTCGAAGTGTTGTTTTTTTTTTTATAACGCAGAAGAAAATTTATTACGAACATCCGTATCGTTCTTGTGCTTAAAAGAAGGCATGGTCGTTAGCGATCGGCAAAAAGTCTCGGCACTTGAAGGCTTAATGTTATTGCAGTTGTCTATCCGCGAATTTTTAAAAATATTTATGCTTATCGACGGGAAGTCTTTGCGGTTAAATTTCGTCAGTCGCGCGGGCATCGCACAGCGGCGACGCGGGTCGCTCACTCGAGGCCGGGCCGGCGCGCCGGCGACGCGCGACTCGTCCGAGGGGCAAACACAAAGCGCGTCCGCGAATCTGAGAGAGCAGCTGGCCGCGAAAACGCGAAGTGCGCGCGGGCGCGTCCACCCGCGCTGCGAGTGAGCGTACTCGGTGCAACGCGATTTGCGCAAACGTCTCGATAGCTGAAATACCAGGGGAACAGAAGAGCCCGGGTACGCTCTGTATCCTATATATGAATCTCTTCTCGTCATGCTTTTGCACGCTTCCGTCTCCCCCTCTCTGCCCCCCCCCCTTCCGTATACACTGCCAATGTATAGGCCAGTACAAACTCCTCGGACGACTATATTTCGCTCGCGAGTATGAGCGCATTATTCGCGATGGCTTCGCGACGCTGGGGGGGCGTTCGGCTAGCCCACGTGCTATTTATCTTTCGAGAGAGATTGACTCGCAGACGCGATTATAAATTTTATACCATCATCCGAAACGGCTCAATCGTCGGCATCGCAACTGCGGATTTAAATGGTGGAAGTTAAAATTCGGCTCATTTGAGGTTGAGATAAAAATTGTATTATTGTTGTTTATTGTTGTTAATTGTTATTAATGATTTGTTTCTTTGATTTGCGGCGGCTTCGGAACGGAAATTGGCGAAGCGACAAACGAGAACTGAGACGCTTGTCTAACCGGTGTAACATAATAATCCATGTAAATGGGTATGTTCTTAAAAAGTCGATGTCAAATGTAATTTATTCTAACCTACTCTCAACGCTAATGCCAATTTTCTGGATAGCTATCACACATCACATATATAGAATCACACATAAATGATAGCCGTTGTAAGAATGCCATGGGCACCAAAAAAATCATAATGAAAAAAGAACACGTCATCTAAGGAAAAAAAAGTATAAATGATAAGGCATAGCTTAAGTAATATAAGGTAGAAGAGTATATTGACATTTACCCGGTTTAAATTCAACCGTAGACCAAATAAACATCGTTCTGAAGATGGCCTTGAGCAAGGTCGAAGCCTAGGTTGAGTCTTCATTAAAAACCACAAAGCATTAAAAACCGAAATTAGACCGTTCCGAAATCAGAGAAATACATTTTCTCATCGCACACATCATTCGACAACTCTATTATGATTGACAATAATATTATTATTAATTTATTTCGTATCATACGTTTTTATTATTATTATTATTATTATTATTATAGAATGTTCGTCATTGTAATTGCTATAGTAAAGTTCGAACTGGAAGCTCGATTAATTCAGAGTCGCGACAAAATTATTATTATTATCTGAATCAGTTCGATTTTAATAGTATAATATTAAAATCAAACGGATGCAGATAATAATAATAATTTTGTCGCGACGGCAAGACATTGCAAGATATTGCGAAGATTCCTTCGTGGGTTAAAAAATTCATGTCAAACGTTCAAAGGAAAAAAAAGTTATATTTATGACTGTGATCTTGAAGTAAAGAGGAAAAGAATGTGATAAGAATAGCGACAAGCTGCGGAGGTTTGTATCGCGACGATTCATGCGGCGAATGTCTCGTCAAATGCGAGTACGTGATCTTCCACTTTAGTGCCCCCTTCAACTCGCGACGCCGCGCGACTCGGCGTTAAACAATGAGATTCTAAATTCCAGAGAAACTTTATCTCCGTAGATCCGAGAACGTCCCGCGCGTCTGCGGCGGTGGCGGTCTCGAGGGACTTGGCCTTCTTTATGCCTTTTTCAATTCGCCTCTCCGTGTGTTTCGCCCCGGCCGCGGAACTCCTCTCCGCTCGTCCGCTATCTCTTGCTCGCGGCACCGCCGCAACGCGCGGTACGAACTCCCGCGAAATAAATCATCGGTAAGAGCGCAACTACCGAGCCCGGTGTGAACCGTCCCTCGATGCGGTAGAGCGAGGCAGAACCACAGATAAGATTCTCACGAGTGTAAACGTCCCTTTTCTGGAGACCTCGCTTCTACATTGTCATAAGTTCATTTTTTAAAAATAAATTGAAGTTCTGATTTTTAAAAAATGTTAATGGATAATCTAGAATTATTTGCACCGATTGTGCGATTTTATTGTCATCATCGATGTTTCGTTCGCACGAATATTATACAGGATTTATTGCAATTTTTTCTCTGAGGAAGAAAAAAAATGGCAATACGTTACCTCGAATTATTTGCACCGTTTAATCCGTAAATTTGACCGTTGGAATAAATTCCGTGCATTGTTCAATTGTATGGTCATTACCCGATGTTTCGTCTGAACGAATTTCATTTAAGATTTATTACAATTTTTCTTCTAATGAAAAAAAATTGTAGTAAATTATCTAGAATCATTAGCACCGTTTAATCCGCAAATTTGACCCTTCGAAAAAAATTCTGTGGGTCGTGCAATTTTATGGTCATTAGTCGATGTTTCACCCGAACGAATTTTATCTACGATTTATTGCAATTTGTCATCTAACGAAAAAAAAAATGATAATAGATGATCTCGTATTATTTGCACCGTTTAATCCACAAATTCAACCGTTGCAAAAAATTCCGTACATTGTACAATTTTATGGCCATAAATCGTCGTTTCGTTCGTCGGAATATGCAGAATTTATTGCAATTTTTCCTCTAAAGAAAAAAAAAATAAAAATAAGCAATACAGTGACCATCGCTGGTCCCGTATCGAATAAATAATCGATAGATCGTTCCCGCGATAAATTGTCCGTCCAAGATACACGATCAACGGAGAATAATAATAAATATTTTGCTAAAAATACAAAAATAAAAAAGCCCAATTGATAGAGGATAAATTAATACGAGTTAAAAAAAACGGATGTGGAAGCCACGCACGAGCAGAATCGTTGCCGAGTTCTCTTGCTCCGCCGCGAAGTTGTATAGAGCCCTTCGTCGTCGTCGTCTCGGATTCCTGAATCGCTCGAGCGGTCGCGTCCGGTTTTCGATCGGGGTCCACAGGAGCTCGTGGCTCTCGCCGCCCAGCCGCCACCGGCGACTCTCGTGGGCTCTTTTCGTCCCTCTGCCTCTCTCGTCCTGCCGTTCCGTCTCGCCGGTGCGGCCAAGCATGGCAACTCTCCTCCCCTGGCAGAACAAATCGATCGAGCTCGAAATCGTTCGTGATTTTTTTTTTTCATTTCTATTTCGTATTTATTTTCTTCTCTATCTTCCGCCTTAAATGGAACATAAATACCAATAGAAAATATAGTTGGGTATACATTAGGATGCGTCACGAGATCTCGTAGACCTTCGTATCGTAAACACTGTGGCCTTTGGCCTTTCGCCGAGTGTGTACAATAACAGACGGCGCGCACACGCAAAGAAATCTCCGAGCGAGGATAATGCGTGCGGAGAGAAACATACGTTGCTATCTGGAGAAGGAAAACGAGAATTTATAAGGAGCGAGATATGGTGCGCCGAGCGTTCGCGCTTCCATGCCTTCGCGCAATTGCGCCTGTGGGTATATAAAACGGTATATTAACCGATGACTATATATACACCGAGCCGAATGATTAGCACACTAACCAACATCTGCCTAGAGAGCCTAGGGACAAATGGGATTATGCCTCCTCGAGGACGGAATACAAGTCACACAATCGTCACTGGGTTTTCGTGTCATCGGGACAGTTTACAAGATGCTAAAAAAAGTTTATCGAAAAGAAATTCCCAAATTCACAATCGCTTAATTACAATGACTGTAATTGTTGATATTACAATTTAGTTCGAGAAACGTAGAATTTTTATTGCAAATCTCATATTACAATTCGATTACGAGTTATAAAAATTGTCAAATTTTTCATACATCAGTTAAGACTTAACATTATGGTACTTTAATATTAAAACTTTAATTGTAACATTCACTTTTTACTGAATTTTAAATTACGTTCTCATACCGATTGTATTCGTTGTGTCTTAAGGGTCGTATAATCACTTCTGTTGACACCGCGTCGCCGGCTCTCTGTAAAGACGTGTCATATCTCATGTTGCAAATCGATTATAAATGATACAACTTCTCAAATTTTAATACATTAGCTGAGCCTTAAAATTATGTTATCTTGATATAAAAACTTTAGTTATGATCTTAATTTTTTTTCAAATTTTAATTCACGTTACTATCCTGATTGTATTTATTGTCACTCAAGGATCGTTTAATTCCTCCTATCGGCACCGCGTAGCGGGTTCTCTGTAAACAATTCTAAAATCTCATATTACAAGTCGATTACGAGTTATAAAAATTCTCAAATTTTAATACATCAATTGAGCCTTAAAATTATGTTATCTTGATATAAAAACTTTAATGTTGGTCTTAATCATTTTTTTTCGAATTTTGAATCACCTTGGTATCCCGATTGTATTCATTGTGCCTCAAGGGTCGTTTAATCCCTCCTGTCGACACCGCGCGGCCAGTTCTCTATATACATATATATTCGTTTCTTTGTCGAAAAGTAGCGGCGCTCGCGGTGTCGCACAACGACGCCCGCGTTTGTTGAAGCTACGACGCGTCAAGTCGACGCGCAGACGTAATGCCACGTGTGTACCCGGAGAACAGAAGGTCCGACGAGTTTGAGACACAGGGAGAGAGAGAAAGAGAGAGAGAGAGAGGGAGAATCGGGCGATGCTTGGTAGCGCGTGAGTAGAGAGTCCCGTGAACGAGGAGCGCACGGTGCACTGGCCTCTCTCGTCATGCGCGCGCGTTTCCTCTACTTACTCTCACACGTTTATTACGACTCCTCGAGCAGCCTCGATGACTCGCCCCGGGGGAGCGTGCCGACATTATCACAGTTGCCCCCGAGTCTCGGATAGAGGTAGAAGCCGCACTTTCTCGTGTTTTTTTTTCTTTTTTCTTTTTGTTCTCCTTTACAGTCCGATAATGACTTCACTGAGCGTAACTATGCGGGTGCGTAAGCCTTGTTACGATACACCTCGTGCGTATACGCTATGGATCGAACTTTTATTTTTCCACGTATATCCATTTTTTATTTATTTTTTTCCGTTCGCAAGGCATTTTATAATTGACGACGATTTTCTTGCTATTTATCCCGGAGCTTCTCACGATCATTTTCTCGTTCGATCGGCTATCCGGTTTCATCTTTGTGTGTCGCAATTAATTTTTCAATCAAACTGCTTGTTCATTATTTTTTAGGGAATGAAATCAAAATTTGCTGATAATTATGGTGCAGTTTTATTGTTTTTATTTTGTACGTGTATGACTAAGAAAAATGTTTATTGAAGTACGGAAAATTGCAAATTTATTCATTTTCAGTGCGAGAAATGTTCATCGAGAAAGTTTTTTTTTTAATGTGCGCCATTCGTGATTTTCCCGCTCGTTAACGAATGAGGATAATTTTTTCATCCTTCAGCTGTCAGGCTGCATCTTTGAGACCTAATTTTTTATTTGTACCAAACTGCTTGTTAATCATTTTGTAGGGTGAAAAAAATCAAAATTATCGACTAATTATCGTTCAAACGTTATTGTTTTTATCTCATACATGTATATGACTAAGAAAAATATTTATTGAAGTAGAGAAAGTGAGCATTTTTTAAATCTTCAATGCGTCAAAATTTTTTTTTAGATGCGCAGTATCGTTTTTTTTATTTGCCGTCCACGATTCAATCGCGGTAACGATTTGTCCCGAAACGCGAATTTTTCTTACGTGCCTCCCACGTTCATTTAGGAATGACAGTCGCCTACTTTCGTCAATTAGTAGGTAACCGAGAATGCACGTTGTGTGCGCTCGTCACGCATCCCCGGCTCCGAACGACCGGATAACGTATGCAATAATTTTTTTTATAATGACACAGCCGCACCGCGATCTCACTACAATATCGCGATCATAAGATCCATTCGCAAACATCGGGAGATCCACTTCCGCTTTTCCGACCCACAGTCGTTCGAGCGTGTCCGCGGTTTTCCAACTCTTTAAATCCAAACCTACAATATCAGCGGATCATCACTTATATTATTATCCAATTATTGCCGCGATCACGAAAAAAAAAAAAAAAAAAATTAAATCATCGCATACGATCGAGAAGAGCCTCTCTGTAATTGTTATTATTTATACCGGACCGCTGATGAGATTCTGAAGCCCGATACCGATGTTTAATTTTACTCTCCGATCCTCCTCTCTTCCACGTACAAACTTCGTACATTGTTCGTACTAGACAACACAGTGTGGACGTCGGTTAAAGTATAAATATATATATCCATGCCCGAGGGTCTCAAAGGTTT
Organism: Ichneumoninae sp. B BG-2022a; assembly: GCA_030522725.1. Classification (NCBI taxonomy): domain Eukaryota; kingdom Metazoa; phylum Arthropoda; class Insecta; order Hymenoptera; family Ichneumonidae; species Ichneumoninae sp. B BG-2022a. Next base: position 13,031 of record JAPYZD010002047.1, read on the forward strand.
CAAGACCAACCCATCTCTCTTGTTCCCTTCATTCTTCGTTCGAAAGATTTTCATCTTTTTTCATCCTTCTTCTTCTTCATCACCGTCCACTTCTCGGCCCATCCGACTTCGACTTCGTCTCACTCCTCACGCTCTCCATTTCTATTCTCACCGTTATTCGACAATAATACCCGATGCTTTTATCGCCCGGCTACCTCCAGCACTTCTCTAAACGCTGCCGGTACATTACCTGCCCTATCGTATCTACGCCGATGCGCGCTCTCTCCTCGCTTCCTGGTTCCTGGCGCATAACTTTTATCTACCCCTCGTAACTGCGGCGAAGCTTACGCCCTGTATCTTCCACTCTTATCGTGGTCTTATTTTTATTTTGTTTATTTTTATTTTTTTATTTTTTTTTATATATTTTGTTTTCGTTGCACCACGTGCGTCGCTGTTGGTGAACGCGTTTGAAAGGCCCCTCTGAATCTCTCTATTATTTCTCTCTCCTCGTCCATCCTCGTTCCCTCCGCGTCGATTTTTAACCCTCGGCATTCTTCGGTATTATGGGTCTTATTTTTTTTTCCTTCCGTCCGGGATTGAACTTGGAGAGGGGCCTCGGGCACGATTTACATCGGAGGCATTTTAACTAGATCGTGCCTTTAGCAGGCTCCTTGATTCCGAGAGCTCAACGACTGAGGAGAATAGATCAGTTTTGATACAGGCGAAACGTGACTCTGTATACTTTATTTTTCTTAGATCACTTTATCGACTATTTTCCTTTCGCTCGTGGATCGAAGGATGAGCGAAGCTGCGGAACTATGAACGCGATTATGAACAATTGTTTTGTACTGTAAGTTCGGTATTATGATCATTTTTTGCGGAATTAGGGAGACGAAATTATTTATTTAAGGATCCTTGGAAATTGGATTATTTTTGTTTATTTGTAGTTCGGTAGAATAAATTTATCTTTCAGGGAGACAAAATTAACAAATATTGTCAATAAGCGTCATAGTTATTTAGACTGTAAAATCACGTTTAAATACAGAAAAATATAACCTCATTACATTTATAATATAATTTAGCAGTCATTATAAATGTCACTTGTTGGATTCGCGATAATAACATTTTTTATAGCCGGTATTTTGACACGCGTTCATTTAAAACCGGACATTCAAGCGAATTTCATGACGCGGTATCTAGATTGATTTCTTTTAATCGAGAAGCTTGAACCTCATTAAAAAAAATAAAACTCGTTGCTGTAAAAAAATGGTCGATTCGTTTGCGTCGCTGTGCTTGTTTCTATCGCGTAATAAAACGAACGAAAAAGTTTATAAATTTGATATAAGTACGGATTCTGAATTGCGAAAACAGTTGATGTCTTATCGGACGCGTGGGTTTGACATAGGACGAATTCGCCGGCAGTCCGACAATCATGATAATAATATTCGGGCCGGGTTTTCGCGATGTATATCGCAGCTAAACGGACGATAAACTTCTACGTAGCTATCATTTTCACCGGAAAGTTGGCTTTGATTAAAAAATGCTAACTTGCCGACTTCGATTAAAGTACAAATATAAGTGGCGAGAAGTACGACAATCATATTTCGCTTCAGCGCTTTAAAAAAAAAAGCCGCCGCCGGTGCCAGCGCTTTAAAAAAAATGTTTACTTTGATTTAAAAACTCTAAATTGGTGACTCTTATTAAAGTACAAATATAAGTTGCGAGAAGTACGACCATCACATTTTGCTTCAGCGCTTTAAAAAAAAGTTTACTTTGATTTAAAAACTCCGCCGCTTTAAAAAACGAGTTCAGAATGGTGCATTTATAGTCTCCTTACTTGTTTCCAACGCGTAAAAAAACGATCGAAAAAGTTTATAAATTTTATATAACAGGATCAATGAATTGCGACGACAGCCGATAATTTATTGGACGCGCGGATTTGACATAGGGCGAATTCGCCGGTAGTCCAGCAACAATAATAATAATAACAATAATAATCGTGACGGGTTTTCGCGATGTATATCGCAGCTAAAAAGTTATATATATTATATATATTTAGCGCATATACCAAGCGGGCACGACTTTCGCTCCATATTCGCAATACAGCTATTGAGAACGCGAGAGGATTCGCGAGTTGGGTTTCCCTCCGTGTGCGCGTGCGCGTGCGCGTGCGCCGGTGTGTCTTGTCCTACTGCTCGCATTCCTTCACGAGCTCCGATCGCGAGCACGATCTAATATCGATTCGCCTTCCGTTCTCACTCTCGGATTGTACGCCGTTGCAGACTGAACTTTCTTTCCGAGACCTTCGGACAAAAATCCATTTATGCAAAGGAATTCAGAAGCGCTGCTGGCTTATATACAGAAGCACTCGGCGGACTCTCGAAAGCGTGACCAAACTCAACTCCCCACCGCACCCCGGATTGTTATGAATCAGCGCGACCGGAAGGAAGCTCACGCCGATTCCTTTTCGAGGTTTCAATCACGAAGGGGATTTCTTACATCAGAACTTTTATCCGACCGCCGCGGTTTATAATTAAATTAGACATCGCTTTTTTTATTTATCCATCAGCATTGAACGGACCCGGAGGTTTGACCGACCCAAAATTCGGTCACTTTAGATTGTGTATAATAAGAGTACAACGAAATGTAAAGAGTTTGCCTTATGTTGAGCTTTTATAGCAAAGTTATTAAGGAGGAAAATACATTTAAAAATTCTTATATTATTTAGAACAATCTTGTTATTGTCGTTTGAACTAAACGGACACTTTTCACTTATTACGTTTCCGGTAAAACGACCGAAAGTAGCTTTGGAAACTATAAGAAAAAGTTGTTTCTATAGACCATCCTTTATCGACTGAATCGAAAAAAATGCACACAATGGCGAGCTAAAAAATGACTTGAAAAATGTTATCCCCTTAACGCGCTTGGCAGGTTTCAGAATATTTTGAAAACGGTGAGGACCAAAAAATAAAAAATAAAATTGTTTTCCCAGTCGACCTTCGGGAAGAAATTATTGTATATCCGAACCGATATCACTATTGGCATAAAGGAAATTGGTACTTGCCGAATTTTTTTTTCTTTTTAGGTTAAGAAATTGAAAGTAATTTTCGTTTCCCAAAGTCGAATAAAAAATACCCTTAATTTTCATTCAAGGGTTAAAAGTCTCGAGCATCGCGTTACGTATTTCACCATCCGCGGGTTGCGAAACACCTACCAAGGTCGGAAACTTCGCCGAGAGTTTTCATCGATAATTCTAAAGATAGTTCAAAGCCTCGAGCATGTTTGACCTCAGAAGAACGGGGTTGTATGGTCTACGCTGTAGCGTGCCGCCCGGAAAAACCACCCTTCCGCACCAATTTATAAGCACTTCACGATACACGTAACAATTTATTTTTATTTTCGTTCGCTTCTTAGATAAAAAGAAAACAAGAAAGTATACATAAAAAAAATCCTCCTCTCGCGAGATGAGTGGAGGCAAACGTTTTCGTCCGGAAAGTTCGGTCATTCATGAAAAAACAAAGAAAACAAAAAAAAAATTTATATTTATAGCACGTACAAAGTAGACATAGTTTAAAATCGGCTCCGAGTCTCGATCGTCCAGATAAGATTGTTTCCAGGTGGGGAAAAAAAAATAATTTTTTTTTATTTATTTATTTTTTTATCCCGTATCGATACAATTACAATTGCGTGAACCGAGCGCGTGTTCGGGCATAGGTCAGCTTAGGACGTTAATATAACCGCGCATAAATATATCGCAAGAGTTCGCCGGGATGTAGAGGTGTTATGTACGCAAGCGGGTAATAGACCCGCAGGTACTCCGTGACGCAAGTCCGACACGTTATCTCGGACTTATCGATTTCCCCCCGTGTGTATGTGTGCGCATGTATATATTTTTTTCCTTCGTCACAAACCCGACTTTGCTGGAGCGCACCAGCTCGCAACATTCCAACCGCACACGAACGTCAGCCACATGTCACCCTGTGCCCGGGATCTTTACCAAGCCATTGTTTTATTTTTACGAAAGTTCACACAAACACACACACAGACCTCGACGAAGGGGTTTAGTTCAAACGGTCGTTCGTTCAACAGCGTTTCAGGTAGAATGTCACGGATCTCGATCGTACACGAAAAATAATAAACGTGCCAAAAATCCGTCGTAAAAAAAAAGTTTATTCTGCCGATCAGCCTTACGTTATTGTTGATTCTTGGACTTCTGGCGATCGACGAATGGCTATCGGTCATTATCAATCCAGAAAATAAATAAATAAATGAATAAAATTAAATAAAGAAATTAATTACATCAAAATAAATAAATTGCTTAAATTCAACCAAAGAAATTAATTGAATTAAGGAGGGAGTCTCGCTGCGCGCTGACTTCGCATAAGTTCGACAACAATAAGTGAAAATTGCAAGTACTTCTTGATGGTGTAAAAATCTGAAAAAAA
>JAPYZD010002048.1:0-17443 GCA_030522725.1 Ichneumoninae sp. B BG-2022a
GTATACATGATTTTTTTCAGATTTTTACACCATCAAGAAGTAATTGCAATTTTCTCTTATTGTTGTCGAACTTATGCGAAGTCAGCGCGCAGCGAGACTTATCTTTCACCCCTTAAGGGGGTGAAAGATTGAAATTGAACTTTGGATCTTTCGATTTAGATAATTGAAGGTTCAATGTGAAGATAAAGTTCTTGCAAAACTCTATAATAAATTTCTCATTTATAATAAATTGTTGTCGAAAAATCGGTCTTAAACGGAACAAGTATAAAAATTCCCAATAATTGGATTTTGAACGTTTGTTTCGCAGCTGACCGAGGAGACGCTCGGCACGTCGGAAAAGACCGAGCTCGATGCGCACTTCGAGCACCTCGCTGAGCGAGCGAACATGACTAAGACATGGACGGAAAAGATACTGAGGGATATGGAAGCTGTTCTGACACCCAATCCCGGTAAGCAAATTCCGCCCAATATTCCGAAATTTTTTATTGTCCAAAAGAGCGATAAATTGATTTACTTCGTTCAAATCAGGCAATAGAATCGAGGACTTTTTCTACGAGAAGATAGACAAGAAGAAGCCCAATCGATTGAACAATTTGGAGTACGTGGGACTCGACATGATAGAGGCTGGAAACGAATTTGGACCCGGGATTGCCTACGGTAAATAACGACGACGATCAATTGTCAATAAAAAATCGCTAACTGCATCGTTATAATTTTATTTTATTTTTAATCCAGGAAGCGCGTTAATAAAGGTCGGCCAGTGTCAGCAAAAGCTTGGCCAGATCGAGCGCGCCTTTATCGGCACGTCGGCGAATTGTTACATCCAACCGCTGAGAAAGTTTCTCGACGGTGAGATGAAGACGATAAGCAAGGAGATGGCGATTCTCGAGACAAAGAGGTAAAAACAACGATACATAAAATACTTGTAAATATTCGTAAAAAAAAACTAACACCCAAAAAAATTACAGACTGGATCTGGACGCGAGTAAGAACCGTGTGAGAAAGGCGAGAAGCATGCTCGGTCAACAGAGCGTAAGTATTGCAACGGTCGTGCTGATTACTATCCAATACTCGTTTACTTACGAAATTGCCTAATTACAATCCTAATTACAAATGTGTAAAATGTCCCGTTAAACGAATTTGCTGACACACGAAAAAAAAACTAAACAAAACGAACGAACAAAAAAAAAACACGCTAATAACATGACAACAGGACTCGGGCGTGTCCCCGGAGGTGTTGCTCGATCAGGTACTTACTAATATCGCCTAATGCTGCCTGGTCGTTGCGAGCGTAGTCGATCGCAACGTTTTAGTAATTAAGAGTCCAATCGCTAATTACTATAGTGTAATTACTTACTACGAGCGTAGTTGCATGTGTAATTCTTCGTGATGAAGTTTTATCTCTAATGGTTTTGCTACTTACAAGTGTAAACACAGCTGTAATTACAAGTGCGAGTGCTACTTACAAGTGTAAGTAGAAGTGAATTGTTACTTACAAAAGTAAGTACAAGAATAATTGTTACTTACAAGTGTAAGTATAAGTGTAATTGTTACTTACAAGTGTAAGTGCAAGTGTGATTGCTACTTACAAGTGGAAGTACAAGTGTGATTGCTACTTACATGTGTAAGCACAGCTGTAATTACTACTTAAAGTCCTTGCTCAGAAAAGGCTTTACATATAACTTGTGGCCATCTTATACAGTTGGATAATTTTGTTTGTTTGCGTGAGAAGCCTGGAACACTATTGAAACTTCTTTTCTTCTTCATTGGCTAAAATTATTGGACGACAAAGTGTTACTGAATAAAAGCTAAATTTTACTGTTTGATGAAATCAGGCAGAACGGGAGTTGAGGGTGGCACAGTCCGAGTTCGACAGACAATCGGAAATAACTAAGCTGCTGCTCGAGGGAGTTTCGAGCTCTCAGGCTGGACATCTCCGATGTCTTCACGAATTCGCCGAGGCACAAGCTCGACACTACGCTCAGTGTCACGCCACGATGCAGGATCTTCAGCGCGAACTCGCTGGGTGAGTCAAAAGTGAATTATAAATATTATTTAAAAAAAAAAATATATATTTTTTCAAAATCTAATTTCTTTCACGATAGCACTACGATAAACGCAGCATATTTCTTCGCTAAATTTTTTGATAACTCATCACTATTATTTTTATATTTGTACTTCTCTCTGTCCCCCACTTTGTGTACGCAGCTATCCCACTTTGTGGTGATCCGAGTGAGTAATGTTGCGTAGGGTAACATTATTTGTCACAGGCAAATAATAATTATTGCGATTTCGTTTTTTTCTTTTTTTTTTGTAACTTTTTTTTTCTCGTCTTCAGTCATTACTCATTCGTGTCATCGTCATTATTATAGGCGCTGTATTCTTTAATCTTTGTTTTTACACGCTTTTAGGGAGCCTTTAGTGTGCTTCGCTGCATAAAGCTTTCGCCTGTGAAATTTTTTATTTATGCGCTTATTTTTTTTATTTTTATATCTTTCGTTCTTCTTCTAACGTGAAACATTGTCTATGTTGGGCTATTTCCGCACGATTGGGATTGCAGGGCGCGTCAGCCGAGCCCCTTGCTACGAGTCAACAGCGAGGAAGTTATCGAACTAACGTCATCCTCGTCCGGCACGAAAATACAAAAAGATAATAACAATTCAAATTCATCTGGGGAGCCGATCCTCGCTGGCTCTTCAGCATTCGTTACCGCAACTTTCGACACCAATATCTCGAAAATCTGAATACCGTCTTGTTACTATATCTGTCACTTGAGTCTCTCCTTCCATTATTTATTCTATCTCGTCACAATAATCGAACTATCGAAGGAAAGAAAAAAAAGTCGACGCCCTCGATAACACTGTTATTGTTACACTGCTACTCAATGCCACAAATTATCGATGATATATATATATCTACATATATATATCCATGTATAGTAAGGATTAATAGTTAGGGAATTTAGTTATCGAATTATCGATCTGAAAAGATAAATGAAGTTGATTAATAAATAACGTCCGTTACAACGAATTGATCTTAAAATGGTGTTCGATTGAATTTTTAGATTAGAAAGCCTTGATGTCACATCCCCCGTAGCTTACGGTCTGTGTGGTATTTTGGGGCTGCACGCTGTGTCAATGTATCTCGTTATCTTCACTGTAAATTTTTTTTTCTTTTTTCGTGTGTAAATTTGACAAGACATCTTTAGTTTCGTTAGGTTTTGGAGTTGACTAATTTGTTCATTTTTTCTGTCATTTTTCTTCCCTCCTTTGTAAGACACGTAATAAGTACGGCATAGATTCACGAAAAATGAAGATATCTTGCATGAAACTTTTTGGTTTAACTTAAATGATATGATCACGCTGTGTCAGTATATGTCGTTATTTTCACAGTACAGTTACATTCTTCTTTTATTTTTTTTCGTGTGTAAATTTAACGACACGTTTTTATTTCGGGTTGAAAAATTTGTCGGTTTTTTTTCCTCTCGTTCGTAAGCGACGTAAGTACGGTTTGGATCCACAACAAATGAAGATATCTCGCCTATAATTATTTTTGTTTAATCTTAAAACGATGTTATACATGTGCTCTCTCACCCATCCATGTTTCACAATATCTAAACTCTTGGAAGCATGGTGGAGCATGTGAAGCCCGTTTCCTCCTCCCATCAGTTGGCTCAGTTCATACCAAAAACTGTAATCAACTTTTTTCACCGATACTCGCTTCTACAGTAAAAAGAAAAGTGTCATCGAAAGCTGATATGTAATCCATCTTCGATAACACTCCTCTTTTGACCTTTGACAACACCGACCGTGAAAAAAATGTATTGCAGTTTTCATTACCGACCGTGGTATTTCTCCTGCTCCTAATAACCAATCGATGTATTCGAAACTTATTAAAAAAATGTATGCTTCAAAGAGTTAAGCGGGCACTAACTTTGCATGTAACATGGTATAATCTTTCATCGGTAATAAGATGGATGTGCCGGTCGTCGACCTGTGATCAGTCTTCAATTCAGTGCTTTGAGTATAGATTTTTAATAGCCAAAGCGTACACTAAAAAATGATCGACACTGGCGACCACTGCGACATCCACTTAACAGTTTTTTTTTATTGCCTAAAGTATTTTGGAATTATATTCACAATCGAAAATTGTGCAAATCATCCTCTGAAATTAAAACACAAAAAAAAAATCATCACCGGTGTCGTTCTACTGTGACCCCGGTGTGACGTTGACCCCGGTGTGAGAACCACGACCGGTCCCCAAACTTGCGAGTAGCAATTATTTACTGACTTTGCGATTTATCCGAATACCCTGCCAGTTTGACCGGAGTCTCGTTTCATCCGACTAGTCAGTCGACACCGACGACGACAAACTCCGTAGCGAGTAGTCAGCAGCATCAGGTCGACGGAAGCGCGGAGAACGGTCAGGAACGAGCCCGAGTCGTTTGCGACTACGACGCGAGGGACCCGAGCGAACTCAGCCTCATGCAGGACGAGGTAACGAAGTTCGAAATATAAAAAAAAAACAAGAAAAATCGCGCCCCAAAAATCAAACACAAATAAGAAACTATCTATAGGCGTTACATACTTAAGACAACATTTATTTTGCATGCATTATCGTTGCTCCGATTGTGAGAATTATTAAAAGATTTGTTCGTTGTATAATTCTTTTTTTTTTTTTTTACGAAAACTCAAGTTCACGATGTCACGATTTTTTTTTATAAGTCCTAGAAATTACGTGTATATATATATACTCATATATTCCGTTGATATGTTATACGTTCTTTTTTATGGATTGTCATATGTTATATATCTGTATCGAATAAATTGCATCTTGGTTAGCTTTGCGTTTTTTTTTTTGGTTCTTTGTGTTACTTTCGTTAATCGCGACTGCTTTCTGCCTCTGTTTACCGTATGATTGGTGTTTTTTTTATGTCACAAAATTGTAATGCTGTAAATATTGGGCTTGCAGATAATTTGCGTAACCGAAATCCCTGGGGACGAGGATTACCTTTTTGGAATCAGAGGCAGTCAGCGTGGCAAAGTGCCGAAGGCCTTTCTCGAAAATCTCGCTTATCACTGAATGAGAAAAAAAAATTGAACAAAAAAGCATAATTTCCCAATGCCGAAGAAAAAAAAAAGAAAAAAGAAGTCGAAACAAAGATTCAACGAGGAACTGATAATGGCGATATCTTGTGTTATTCAACGAGTCAATACTATTATTATTACTATTATTAATATTTAGATTTATAAAAACCGCTTGTCTCTCCCATCTTTGTATAGCGATAAGAAAAGTTGTTTGTTCGTTCGATGAAAAAGTGCAATATCGCTTTTTGAATGTTGGAAGAACAATTCCAGACGCCTTTGATGAATCTCTATTCTACGAATTGAAAGTGTTATCAGAAGATATCTCGCGGTTGTGAAAGATTAAAAGGACAGAAAAATAACAATTTAGCGAGAAACGTTGCAATATATCTATCGAAAGAGTTTTATACGCGTTGTTCATCTAAAAATATACGTTCATCTGAAAAAAAAAAATTACAAGAAAAATTCCTCCGATTCTCTCGATCGTTATTAAAGGGTTTGAAAATTACTTCTGAATTTTTGCGTATTATGCAGTTGTTGTTGATAATTACGATGTAAATACCAGGCGCAAAGAATTCTCGCTCAAATATATGAATATGTGTACTAAGCTCTGTATCGAGTCGCTCTATGCGAGACTATTTATTTTTATCAACTTTCTCCGCGACCGTGCGATGGAAAATTTTTATCCCGAAGATTCATGGGAATGCTCTCGCACGCTCGTATCTCGATAAATTTTACCTCAAACTTAAAAATCTCGTAACAATCGTTTTGTAGTTAATTTTTTTCTTCTCAGAATAATAAAAAACAAAATTGTCGCAAAAAATAATTCGCATGTTTGTATTTTTTTTTCCAATGAAATTATTCCACCTACTGATAAGAACCTGTATATCAATTGCGATAACGCATCATGAAAAACATCGCTTTATTAAGCCTTCGATGAGATGCAGATAATATAAATCGCGCGCATTTCGATGCAGCGGACACTGGTAGAATTTTATCAGGACAAGATTCAAGTCCACTGACGACCATACGCTTATTTGAACATAGCCGAATTCATTACTTTGCTTCCTCGTATAGGAAGCTGTGTTTTGTTTCTTAAATCGTTTAGCGTGTTTCGAATTTTCTACAGTTTATTACATACAATCGCGTCATAGGACAAAAATCATGGAAACGAAATCACCAACGTATCAATTTTTTAACGATAAAGACACTGAGGAGTTGCTGAAATATTATAGCGGTTGGCAGCTCGGCTGGTTTCAAGTTGGCGAGGCCAAGTGGTTTCTTCCTAGAGCCTATGCCGAACAAGGCGAAGGTATTTTTCGAGCGAATGTTCGACCGACGGATCATTGGATCGTCACGTTTCCGAGATCAGGCGAGTAAAAAAAGTTGCAAAAAAAAATGAACGATGCTAAAACTCTTGGGTTAAATGCCCCTTCGTGTACTAATCTAGTCACTGAAATTAAATTTCTCAAAATTTCAGTAATATTGGAATAAAAAAATACATATATCATAATTTTGGAAAAAATGCGAAACTTTTTGATGCGCAACAGGCACTACTTGGATTCAGGAACTCGTTTGGCTGATCAACAATGATTTTAATTACGACGAAGCGGCAAAGAATCGCATGGGAGAAAGATACTACTTTCTAGAGTACGTGTTTCGAACACTGTAAAAATAAATTGTAAATTTTCTGTACTGGAACTTAAAATTTGCTTACATTACTTACATTAATTGAACATTAATTTAATTTTTCGTGAAACAAAAATACCAGATATATAAAATTATTAATCTCTTGATCAGTAGCGTTCGTTAATTGTGATACCAATTTATTTTTACAGTGTATACTTTTCATTTTATTTTATTCTCGCTGATTCGAGATTAGATTTGAAATTTTATGCCATCCGTTTGGTGCACTTGCGGTTACCCGCAGTTTCGACATGATAAATGGAGTCCTGGAGCAAAATTTCGAGTCCAATACGGATGGGGAAAAAGCTGCGCGTACGCGGAATTTGCCTCTGATAGCGGAAACTCTCGATTCTATGACTTCGCCTCGTTTCATAAAGACTCATCTACCCTTTCAAGTCCTTCCTCCTGGACTATTGGACGCGGGTTGTAAAGTAATTTCAGTACGACTATAAATATCGATCGATAATGACCTCACGATATCGTTTGAATGACACATTTTTAGGTAATCTATGTCGCGAGAAATCCTAAGGACGTTGTGGTCTCGTATTACGATCTGATGACATCGCGAAACAAGCTCAAATATACCGGGGACTTTGCGTCCTTTTGGGACTTCTTTCAACGAGACTTGCGTAAGGATTTACATTATTTTGCTTCTTCATAGAGGAAGCTTTGTTTTCCCAGAGAGCAGAACTTTTCCCGCGAACTACTTTTTCCCAGAGAACTAAAAAAAAAAAAAATTTTGTGACGATATATTTTCTCCTGTGCTACGAAGAAATCATATTTTGAGGTAGCCATATGAATTTTTTTTCACCCATTTCGTTGATATTCAAACTGGTCGAAGATTGCGAACCTCGTTGGTAGCGCAGACATTGTTATTTTTCGATCGCCTCCAGAACTTTGGTGTCCGTACTGGTCGCATGTGAAGAAAGCCTGGAGCCTGCGTCACCATCCGAATCTTCTGTTCGTCTTCTACGAGGAGATGAAGATGGATCTACCCGCTGTTATAAGAAGAGCCGCAGCTTTTTACGGTCGTCCTTGCACAGAAGACGAGGTCGGCAAACTCGCCGAACACTTGGACATCGAGAGTTTCAGGAAGAATCCGATGATCGGCGCGCGCTTGATCGACGGGTGCGAAATCGTGTGCAAGGAGCGCTTCGTGAGAAAGGGACAAGTCGGCGGATGGAAGGAACTCTTCACTCCGGAATTGGAAGCTCAGGCGGACAAGTGGATGGAAGAGAATCTCCAAGACACGGATCTTCGTTTTCCAGGAATTGATTTCTCTACCTCGAAGAGACAATGATCAACGTTGCTTTATCTTTGCGATTGTTAAATTTTTCTAAGTCCCGTTTGTAAAGAGTGGATTTTATATTGATGCATGAAATGTGATTTCAATCACAACGAGCAACGATTAAACCGTCGAAGCTTTAAAGTGGAATCTCAAGTGTGTCATTGAAGTTACGTAACTCCCGAACGGCTCTCCGAAGCGCAACGAAAATTCAGTTAAATTTCATCGTGCTTCGAGCGCAACGAAAATTCTGTTAAATTTCGGGGTGCTTCGAGCGCAACGAAAATTCTGTTAAATTTCGTGGTGCTTCGAGCGCAACGAAAATTCTGATAAATTTCGTGGTGCTTCGAGCGCAACGAAAATTCTGATAAATTTCGTGGTGCTTCGAGCGCAACGAAAATTCTGTTAAATTTCGTGGTGCTTCGAGCGCAACGAAAATTCTGTTAAATTTCGTGGTGCTTCGAGCACAAGGTGTCGAATATTTCCACCGCCGAAGCAAAGCTGCTGTACGATATCTTTGAAACTGCTGAAGGAGGCGTTGCAAAATTTCCGATATAAAATATCTATAGAATGTGTATGGTGCGTAGACGATCATATGTTACCTTCGTGTTTATGAATTATTTTATTTATTATCGGTAATAAAGGAGAAGAAACAGATTACTTCTTCTTGGATACACCGACGGTACGTCCGCGACGTCCGGTGGTCTTGGTGTGTTGTCCGCGAACACGGAGACCCCAGTAATGACGGAGACCTCGGTGGGCACGAATCTTCTTCATGCGCTCGAGATCCTCACGCAGTTTCGAGTCCAAATTCGAACTCGTCAGCTGAAAAACGATACGGCACCGTTAAATATCCGCATGTTAAAGGAATGCCGAACCTCCCATTCCTATTTATTATTATTTTTTAAAAAACCATTATGTCTCTACCCTCCTTTGAATATGAGCGGCAAAATGGACCACCGAACTACACAGCCAAGAGTGCTCAAGGCAAGTTTTAATCAATAAAATGATCGAGATATTGAATGAAAAAATATTCATGTTGCATCCCACCGAAAGGCTAAGACCCTCGAAGCAGCTTGAAAAAACTGCAACAAGCGTGTTTAAAAAATGCAGTTTATCTTGCACAGGTTACCAACCGATCGTTACAGGGATCACATACGACCGGTCGTGTACCCGTGCAGCATTGCGAAGCCCAATAAAAAGAAATCCATGCAATAATTTTTACCTGCGAGTACTTTCCGTCGACAATGTCCTTCTGTCTGTTGAGGAACCAGTCGGGAATCTTGTACTGTCTGGGATTGGCCATGATCGTGACGATCTTCTCAACCTAGAGAAAACAAAATTTTTTAGTTGTTTTATAGTTTCTGGAAATTCGAATCTGGGACATTCAAAACAGGTAAGTTTTTTTTAGTTTTTCTCACCTCTTCCTCGGAGCACTCTCCGGCGCGCTTGTCCAAATCGATATCGGCCTTCTTCAGTACGATATTGGCGTAACGACGACCGACACCCTTGATCGCCGTCATCGCGAACATGACTTTTCTGTTACCGTCGATGTTCGTGCCCATGACACGAAGAATGTGTTGAAACTTCTCAGGTATGACGAGCGACTGAAATTTAAAAAATATTTAAAAATTAACAAATTTTAACATTTAAACGTTACCATTTTTTAAATTTGTATTTTATAACAATTTCTTAAAAATATTAGCTCAAATGAGCTAAACCCGATTTTTCATTTATAATTTTCTCGTGGAGGCTTTTCGAACGCAATTTTTCTGAGGTTACGTCGAACATAACCACAAATTATTTGTTTATGGATTTTGTATCGCAATTTTGAGAATTTTTTTATTCTTCACAGGAAAGATCAGAATTGACATTGAGTCGATTGTTTGTTGTGAAAAATGTTCGAGGAGCGATGAAAATCGTCGCGGGAACACAATAATCGCGACGAAAAGCAGTAACCATGATAATTTCCCGAGGGTGTCGAGGGACGATTTTCACAAGGTTTAATCGGCATCCGCGAATCCTCGAAACGGATAAATATTGCCGGCACTCGTTGCACTGATATCTTGTTGTTACGTATATCACGATATTTCGTTATTTATTCACAGGATTTCATTTTAATCGGAGGATTTTAATACGAAGCCACCGAGACTCACCATGTTGCCGAGCTGTCAGCGACGTAAAAGAGACAAGAACGGAAGCGGAGCTGGTAAACTCGAAATGAGACACCTGGCGGCTGCGTCGTGCACTATTTTCAAACCGGTCAGACGCCGCAGCCTCCGCTTCAGATTCAGTGGTAAGTTGTACAGCGGCGATGGAGGGTCCTGTTTCGGAGGCTCGTGGTGCTGAAAAACGTAATGCGTGCAAAGAAATAGTCGAAAACGGAGCGTGGAGTAAAAGGCGTGCGGAAGCATCGTATGTGGACGATCGATTTGTAGACAATCGGCTTGCGTAAAAAATGTATTTATCAAAAAGTGATCTCAATGTATGCGGTTTCCAAAAGTTGCCACTTATCCAAAAAGTTAACTTTTGGACGTAGAATGGCTTATACTTGCCATCAGTACGGACATATGTAATCCATTTAGATCACTTTTATTGTACCAGCGGCGCTTTCGACTTGGCTTTTTTCGTTATTATAACGTTATTGCGCATGCGCACGGTCGTGCTCTGGTACAAACTCTTACCAAAAGACGATCGTGCGCATGTGCAATCATGCGAGAAACGGCCAAAGCGAAAGCGTCGCAGATGTCTTTTTGCTACCTGCAGGATCGCGCGCGGAGAAAACGAATGTGGGCAATCGATGTATAGAGAATCGTTTCGTGTAGTAAGAGGAGTGCGTAGAATCGCGCGTATAGTAAAAGGAGTGCGTAGAATCGCGCGTATAGTAAGAGGAGTGCGTAGAATCGCGCGTATAGTAAGAGCAGTGTATAGGATCGCGAGTGTAGAAGCGAACGTTAAATAATCGAAATTGTGGCGAATCGAGTTGCGTATAGTGAAGCGGTTTAGTCGGGAGTGTTTACAAAAAGCCGTTAAAAATAAAGTCCAAAGTATTTGCCGGTCGATTGGCAGCACTGTAAGCAACGACAGGTCACGTGCGCGAACCGACGAAGGTTTCTCCAGTTGGCGGCTCGAGCGGCACGGTTCGTACGTGTCGAGCACGTTCGCAGTTCTTTAAAAAAAAAGTGCCATAACCTCTTCATCCCGCACGCGCCAAACAAACGCGCGCTTTCGTTATCCTTTTCTCGACAGTCGTGTCGATTGTTTTCACCCTCTAATACAATAAGTTCTCTTATCGTTCGTCCGTAAATCAAACAATCGTGTCAAAATGGCGATGCTCGCCGAGCCTCGGAGAAAACAAAGGTGGACCCTGAATCCACGAGGAAAACATTGGAGCGAAGGTAAATAAATACAATAACCAAAGAAAAACAAAAGACAGAGAAACAAATTCGAAACGTACAAAAAATAAAATTTCAAAATATTTCATTAACGTCGTGTGTTTCTTCGTTGATGCAAAAATTCACAATAGACTCGAACAAGTTCGGTCAAAAAATGCTCGAGAAAATGGGATGGAGCAGCGGCAAGGGTCTCGGCGCCAATCTCGACGGAATGACCGAGCACATAAGGGCGCGATACAAGAACGATCAAGCAGGTTAGGTTACGTCGTGATATTAAAAAGATGATTGAGCAAATAAAAAATCGAATGATAGATTTCCAATGTATTTCTTTGGGTCAAAAGGCATCGGCTTCTCGCACAATGACAAAGACAAGCAGTGGACGGAGTATCAGGAAGGCTTCAATGAACTTTTGCAAAAGCTTCACAACAACGAAGGTGCGGAGACGAGCACCAAGGATGGCGATCTCAGCGGAAAATCCTTGGAGCTCAAATCCAGGCAGAGTCGAGCCAGAGTACAGTAAGTCTCTTTCAGAAAAAAATTTATCTAATTTAATTTTAAAACAAAAATGTAATATTGTAGGAACTTATTGTATAGTATAAAGTAAAGCAACGCACCGGGAAGAAAACTTTGAAAACTTTGTTCTTCCTTTCTCGTCATGTACTTTCATTTGAAAAAGGCTGCGGGATTGAAAAAAATAAACTCTTTCAACATTTTTTATTTATCTCAAGTCGATGCACAGTTGCGTCAGAGTATAGTAAGTTACTTACAGAAAAAAAAAACCAATGCATGAATGACATTCCTTTATTTTGGAAAAAGAAGAATGAAAAATGATCGCAGAATAAAGTAACTTAACTTGCTGGGAAGAAAACGTCAAGAACTAAACAAAATTTGATGTCCCTTCCTCGTAACACACTTTTTATCTAAAAAGGGCAACGAGTTCAAAAAAAGTAAACCCTATTTCGAATTTTTTTATTTACCGTAGCTTCCCTGGTCTGTTTTTGTGGCTGGTAAAAAACTGAACCAATGCCTCGACGAATGTTTCACAATTAACCATTGCAAAACATTTTTCCAGTTACCAGAAGTTCACTCGGGGAAAGGACGTAAACAAGTACAGTGCGAAGGATCTCGCGAATATATTCGGTAAAAAAGATTTTGACGAAAAATTGGAAACCGCCGAAGCACCCGTAGAGCCAAAAGTCGAGGTAGAAGAACCTCCTCCGGACCGAATAGGGACGAGCGACACATCGCACGGCGTCGTGACGATCAAGGGCGGCAGTATAACCGACTACTTTAAGAGCAAAATGTCTTACTTAGGTAAAAAATCTATGAGCGACATAAAGAACGAATCGGAGAGCGAGAGCGAAACCCGCGCGGGTTTCGGCTTCGCCTCAAGACCCGAGAGCGAGAGCGAACCCCGCGCGGGTTTCGGCTTCGCCTCCCCAAAACCCGAAATCGAGACTCCGAATGCCGACAAATTACCCTCGCGAAATTACCGCGGACTCGAAAATCCCGCGTTGGATCTGACGAGTCCCGACGAAAGATATGCCCGTCGCTTCGTTTCCGCGAAACCGGAAGTCGAAAGCCCGGCGGAGACTCCGCGGAAGAGAAAAATTGATTTCGCCTTCGAAAATCCAGCTCTGGAGGCGACGGGCGTCGTGGACGAGAACGACACGCCGCGAAAGCGCAAGAGCGACTTCGCTTTCGAGAATCCGTGCCTCGAGCTCGGTTCCACTCCGCCGGAAGTCGCCAGGACGCCGAAGCGCCGGAGGAGCGAGTTCGCCTTTGAGAACGGCGCCCTCGATCTCGAGGGCGTTTCGGGAGCAGCCGAGCCGGAACTCTCCGCGAACCCGTCGGTTCCGGTTGTGAAGAAGAAGCGCAAGAAGAAGTCCAAGGAAGGTCCTTGTCCCGCGGAGGGTTTCACGAACGAGGCTCTGAGCTTTGAGGCCGGTCGGGACGAAGAAGTGTCTTCGGTTTCGCAGTTCGAGGTCTCGCGCTCGGGCCTCGGTCTGGCGAACGACGCTCTCGACCTGGCCGACGAGACGAACGGCAAGAAGCGGGTGACCTTCAGCGAGACCGTCGAGTACGAGACCAACGCCTCAACGGCGAAGAAGAAGAAGAACAAAAATGCCGGTAAATTGGACAAATTCGAGGTCGATAACGAGAAGCTGAAGAAGAAACGAAAGAAGTCGAAGAGCGCGGAGGTCGAGAGCGTCTTCGTGAACGAGGCGATGGACGTGGAGGTATTGAGTCAGGAGGCGAGCGACAACGCGTCGAACGAGCGGAAGAGCGAGCGGGCTCGAAGAAAGCGCGAACGGAGGAGGTCGAATTTGGCGACGATCGAGGAAACTCCGGAGGAGGACAAAGATGTGTCCGAGGTCGTTCCGCTGGATGAGAGCTTTGTCAGCAAGGCCAGCGAAGACTTGGAAGGACTCAGTCTCGAGACGCCGAAGAAGAAGAAGAAGAAGAAGAAGAAGAGCAAAGCGGCGGCCGACGCCGAAAACCAAGACAACTTGAACGACACGATTGATATCAGCGAAGAAACCGAAGAAGTTCCGGCAGAGTCGTCGAAGGTCGAGAAACAATCGAGGAAAGTGAAGAGCGAACCGCAAGTAGAGACGATCGAGGAAACCACTCGGAGCAGTGGGAAGAAAAGCAAAAAACGAAAATCACTCTCGGTGATTTCCGACCCGGCCGAAGAGGTAGAAATCGTCAATTTGGAGGAAACGGTCGTGGGAAAAAAAGAGAGACCGAAGAAAAATGATTCCGCGATGGAATCTAAATCGATGGACAAGGAGAACGTCGAAACGCCCGTGGAGTGCGTCGAAGAGTCGAAGAGATCGAGGAAGCAGAGGAGAGCAAAAAATTCGACGGAGAACGAGGACGTAGGGGAGAAGATCGAAGAAAAACCCGCGGACGATACGCCGGATACGACGAACGACTCGCAAAGTCCGTGGAACGGCAAAGTAAGATCATCGAAAAAAATCTTCAAGGCTCTCTTCGCCCGAAGTCCGGTCGTGCATTTCGCGGGTTCGAATATAAACGAGATAAAGGGTTATGGAATGAACGTCTGAAAATGGCTTTTCGGTCATCGATCAGTGGAAGGAAAAAATCTCCATGCATCTTCGGAGTTTCCTCTCTCGAAGGAGGAACAGAAAAGAACGGTCGAGATTGCTGTAAATAAACGTAGCTCACCTCTGTACAATGAACTTTAGTCGAAGCTTCTTTTCTCACCGGTGAAACATTCGGGGGTGAAAAGAAAATTCGAAAAGTAACGTTAACATATGAATTAATCGTTAAATTTATGCTTTATTTACATCTGACCGGAAGTTGAAATTATAATTATTTATTACTTACGATAATATTTACCTTCGCACGGTAAACACGAACGGATGGTTAAAGTTACGCTCGGTAATTTAATTTGTTTATTTTTTTTTTTGCTCTTAAGCGATGTTGTCGTAGAGTTTCGTGACCTCGTCCACGGCCTCGATTTTCGCGTAGAGTTTCTCGACCCGTTCGACATCGTCGTCGCTCAGATTGGCGAATATGTGCGGTACGAACTGTTCCTCGCACATGGTTAACTGATAGTTTCGGGCTGCGAGCAGATTCGCCATTTTCGGCAAGAGAGTCGCTTCGCATGTGAACTGTGCGAAAAAAAGAACCAAATCGTTTGTAAAGAGAGGAGAGACCGGTCGTCGATCTGTCGATTGAACAATCGATCGATCGACAAAAACACATTATAACTAAGTTTTGAAAGAAATAAAAACTTGTAATACCCGAAGGAATTTTCCGTCATCCTCCTCGAACTCCTCGACGTCCTCGGCGCCGACGGCGATCGCGTCCTCCATCGCATCGTCCAAACTGCTCTTCATCGCCGTTATGACGATGCCCTTGTGATGAAAAACGTGCCGAGACGACTGATAAACGAACACACAGCTAAAAAAATAATGAGAAAATAAAATGTCGATTAAAAAAATACAATCCGCAAATTTTACGCGATTAGATAATTAGATTTTTTTGTTTAATTTTCTAATTACTTGTTTTTTTTTAAGATACACTGTAGTGTCATTTTGAGTTGCTTGACATTGTCCGTGAAGACTTCGAGCACAATGATGCATCCTCCTGGTCCCCGCACGTTGAATCTTGCCACTTGACATTTCGACGGATTTCTCACTGCCTTTTCGAGAACCCCGTTTATCGTCGTCATAGGCATGTTCTTCTTTTTTGCAATCTCTATCACCTGACTGAGTCTCATGTTGTCCGATGGCCTCGCGCTGCCTTCCTCTGGAAGAAAAATTCAAAATGTTGTATTCGATAGTTTGTTCGGGTTTGTGACGTAACGTCGACGGTGGCGCCACGCGTAGTAGACTAGTCTGAAGCTCCAGACCGGGCTTTATTTTCCAATTTTATTGGATGAGGGTATTGAAGGATTTAATTTTTCGATGAAAAAAGGAGATTATATATATTCCCAGAAAGACTTACCCATTATAGCGACGTTCATTTGCCGTGTCAATCTTGCAAACAGCACTGCTCTCTGATTGTCCTTCAGAGCTTTTGTGTGTTTAATGTTGGCCCACTTACTGTGACCAGCGGAACGTTTAGTTTCTTTCATTATCGCCAGCGCATTCTCCGAGCCACGAATTAAACTCCGTCGCAAAACACTCCACATGTTCGAGTATTTTTCTTAAATAACGTTTACAATTAATTAAGACCCTAACCTAAAAACTGTCACGAGCAACACTTCGGGGAAGCGGTCCTCAAAGCAGACCTTTCGGTACCCACTTTTCGAGCCGGATCGTTTCACCTGACGGCCATTCGTGGAACTTATAAATCTTTAGACGATAAGTCGAGAATCTACTTTGTCCACGGGAGAATATTACTTTCAGAAAACGGTGCATTTCTGCACTCGATGAGTTTGATCGATAAGAACGACAGTTTTTTGTTTGCTTCTTTCGAACCATCTGATAATATCAGTTTTTAAAGTACCCGGCAAATTTGAACAATTTTATTCTTTATTCGCTAAGGTTTTTGTATGAGAGAGCATCGTCCGTACTTTTTCATGGCGTCCAGAAAAAGATCGTACGAAATTGAAGGACATTCAAGGACATTTCCAGGTTGCGTTGGGTGTTCGATGTATTTTTTTCCCACTGATCACGAATATAACAATTTATTTACTCCCAACCCAATGTTTTCCATTTAAATCCCAAAAATACGATTTGTCGTGCGTAAAAACGAGACTTTCAATGTCCCAGGGTACTTTACCCCAAAGAGGCCGGCTGATTCATGTTCAGCGGGAAAAATACATTGAAATACATGGCAGTTCATTAAAAAAATACAAAAACATTTAATAAACTAAATATACATTTTTAAACAAACTCAAATTTTCGGGGAAATAAACTCAAGGACATTGGGTGAAATTCAAGGACATTTCAAGACTCCAAGGATTTTTTTGGCTGCCTCGTAGAGGAAGCTTTGGGATTCGAAGAAAAAATTGACCAAGCGATGTCAACATTTTTATTGTCAGGGTTTTTTTTTAAATTAACAAAAAGTTCCTCCTACGATAATTTCTCCAAATATAAGTGGAGTTCCTCCCGCACGAGTCACAAATTCCCAAAAAATAGGATTTTTTGCTCTCATCGCTCCAGCGACGTTCATTTGATTTTTGCGGTGCGATTAGTCCGTACGGTAACGCGTATCGAAGCGAAACGTGGTATTTCGGTTTCACGGGTGATCGAGCGCGTAGCGCTAAATCCGCGAGTGTGGGTGCCATTGGCAAATGTTTGTCCCTCGTCACGCTACGCAAGTTCACACATTCGCAAGGACGACCCGAACCCTCTCCAACACTGGTGCACTGTGTTGTTTGATGTCACAGAGAGACAAATGACGCGTCCCGGGACGCGTCATCTAGTTTCATATTCATTCTCATCTCTGTTGTCTCGTTTTCGCTGCTGTATTGCGATAAAAGAGACGAAAATAAAAGCCAAGGGGCGCCCGAG
>JAPYZD010002049.1:0-17810 GCA_030522725.1 Ichneumoninae sp. B BG-2022a
ATTATTATGCACAAACAATCTTTTCAGCACCTTTTATATGCTAGAATTTTTTCAGATTTTTTTCTCATCGAGAAGTGTTTGTAATCTTTGTCTTTTTTCAATCGAACTTAGGCGGCGTCAGTCATTGTGCTAGTACTACCTGAAGGTATACCGGAAGTAAACCCTTTGCACTCTATTACCTCAGAAACGAAGCATCAGATTTAAATTCTGATGACACTTGTACGATATAATTATCTAATCCAACCTTTCGAACGCACTTAACCCCGACAAAATCGATTCGGTAGAACTCGAGATATGGATATCGCGTCGCTGCCCTCATAGACAAACGGCACGAAACGCAGCACATGACACAATAATTACGGCATGTGCAGCACGTGCCGTAATTATTGTATCATGTGCTGCGTTTCGTGCTGCTTCGTAATTATTGTATCATGTGCTGCGTTTCGTGCTGCTTTGTCTATCAGGGTGACGAGGTCCGAAAATATTATAAAGTGTCCTGTGAGCCCCCTCGTCTACTGCGCATGCGTTCGCTTTGATGGGCCAGCTTTGAAAGTCAAAGGACATGCGGTCGCTTTCGGAACAATTTGCTGTACGTTCCTTCAAGCTAATCGATTGAAAAAAATTAGAACACGATATGATAATAAATATATAATCACCCAGGAGTTCTCGCTGGACACGTGGCCGTTGCGGGAACAGGCCACGGCTCCATGCGAGGAAAAACGTCCTATATCATAATCGATTTACTACCATGGACATCATTTTGACTATAAATACAACCGGTCCGGTTTGTGCTTGAAATCCACCGCGCAAAAATTGTAAATTCGACCGAATGCAGCGCCACCTCTAAGCTTTCCGGTCGGCTTGTTCAAAATCGACCGCAACTACAAAATGGTCGACCTATAACTTTTCGGTTACAGCTCGCTGTGGAGATTTACAGCGAGCTGGAACTGTGCAAGCAGACTTCTGGTATCAAAACGCCGTGCCGTCGCAATATCGTCACATGCGGACATACATGTCCGCATTGTGCCATCACGGCGTGCCGAATGTCACGGCACGCTTTTCTTGCTGGGTACGAACGGACAAAAAAATACTTTCAAAATGTTTTAAAAATATTTCAGAAATATTTTGTGATATTGGTAAAATATTTTTAAAAATTCAAAATTAGTACATTATGTTACAAGGGAGGAAAGTGAGTTTTTTTTCATCGAGTTCGAAGTGTAATGCACGCAAGATTTCCAGAAATTCACGCAAGGTGAAAACGCACTTCCTCCCGAATGGCAAACGGACCAATGAATGGACGGTTAAGCACACGAAAATGCCAATGAATAGACGTTTTTTATGCTCGTGCTCTTATTGGAAGAGTCCATTCATTGGCCCTGTCCATTCATTGGCTGGTTTACCCTACTTTTTTCCCGACTATGCTAATATGTGGCCATATTTCTATGCCTACAACGGCACATAAATCTTTAGCTGTAGAGTCGCGTACTGGAATCTGCAAGGATATTCGGCCGCATTTTGTGCCAATTTTTTCGCAATTTTTAATTCCGATCTTTTTTTTGTTGCAATTTTGAAATTTTTTAACTTATTTCTTTCCGCTAAACCACTTTTTTCCCGCTAAAACCACTTTTTTGTCCGCTGAAACAACTTTTTTGTTCGCCCAAGCACTTTTTTGCCCGCCCGCAAGAATCGGGCACTTTCCACCCCCATTGCAGGCACAAAATAGCCCTTTTTAGCGTAGTCGGGAAAAATAGTACATTACTCCACGAGGGCGAAAAACGTTTTTCTAACGAGTGTGAATTTGCAGCACGAGCCAAAGGCGAGTGCTGTAATCACACGAGTTAGAAAAAGTCTTTCGCACGAGGGATGTATGAAATTTTTCATCACAAGCTGCGAAAATGGCGGTTTTACGCAGCATTTTTACGAAGCGGGCGGAAAAGTAGCCATTTCCGCGCCGAGTGATGAAAAAAATATTTTTTCCCGACTTCACTAAAATAACCACATTTCTTGCGTGCAACACGGGTGGAAAATGGCCTATTATTGACCGATGATCATTATTAAGCTGTGCGCATGCGCAGTAACATTTAATTACTCCCTAGGGAGTAATAGGGCTCATTACTCCCGCTGCACGCTCTACTACTCCCGGGGCAGAAATGGTCATTGGCGAAGATGACGATTTTGCGTCGCAAGAAATATGGTTATTTTAACGAAGTTGGAAAAAAATATCGTATGGCACAAGGGAGGAAAGTGGGTCTTTTCACTTCGTGTGAGTTTCTGCCCTCGCTTCGCTCGGGCATCAAACTTCGCACTCGGTGAACAGACGCACTTTCCTCCCTTGTGGCATAATATACTATAATATAATATAGTATAATAATATTTTGAAACATTTCAGAAATATTTTCGTACTATGTGGGTACATACCTACATAAAAATATTGTTCCATCGTTCCAACTTTTTTTCTGCGATATGTCGGCAACCAGAATAATTATTTCTATAACTAATATAATTTCTTTCTTCCGGGAGTCTCGATGAAGCTACGATCTTGGTATTTTGTAAATATCTACCGTGCTTACAAATAGATTCCTACATAAAAATATCGAGACATCAAAAATTGCATAATTTTAATTTTTGTACTCGGATAATGACTAATTATTCCCGGATACATAACAACGCTGTTTTGTCAATTAGGTTATTTAACATCGACGTTTTGTTTTAGGCTCTATAATGTTATGTTATTTGGATCTAACTACAGGTGGGAACGAAGAGCTCCGAAATATCTTCAATCCAGTGGCCCTCGGAACGTCCATTTTTCGTTTACTATTCGGTGCTCGATTCAATGTTATAAAAACTGGCTTTCTGGGCGCACTGGCGGCCAATACTCGTCGAGGATTCATCGGCTCGTAGCCTAATAGTTCGCCCGTTAGCAACTGAGAGACGAAGCGAAAAGCTCCGAGATCTTCGGTTGATTTGTTGGAGCCGTTAATCGAGGGCAATAAATTTGTGTTCGCGACAAAGTTGTCAATCGATGCCGAGAGATCGAAGAGGTACGGAGTCGTTTTGCATATTACCATGCACTGCTGGATCTATTTTTTTTTTTTTTTTAAGGAGAAACATTTTACTTTAATTTACCTTCACCTTTATAGATTTATACCTTGTATGATTTTTACCTTGTCGTCGCAGCGATTCATACTCTCTAAAACTCGACATATTTCCTCGTACATCTTGTATCCTCGCAAGACGTAATCCTGATCGTAAATTACCGAACCAATTTGTAGGGAAACTTTAATCGCTGCAGCTTCTTTCTTTTTTTTCTCTAAAAGGGTGGACAATGGCGCGCCAGCCATCGTGCGACTCGCCACGTGAATCCCGGCGTACTCTTTGACCACCTGAACACAATTTTTTTTTCAATAAAAAAAAATGTATATTTCAAATTAATTTTTTTTTATTTAAAAAATGTATTTTTCAGATTAATTTTTTTTTTATTTAAAAAATATATTTTTCAAATTAATTTTTTTTCAATTTAAAAAATATATTTTTCAAATTAATTTTTTTTCAATTTAAAAAATGTATGTTTTAAATTAATTTTTTTTTTAATATATTTTTTTAATTAAATATTTTATTTTATATAAGCAACATTGCAATGCAAAATCGAGAATAATATTTATCCGCGAAAGTTACCTGTTTGTTCGTGCGAAGCCAGCTTAGAGTTATTTGCTCGACAAAATGTTTTATTTCTTCCCTGTCGCCGAAACGCAGTTCCGATAGTGTTATCAATGACTGAAGCTTCTTCGTTATCGAATTCGACAATTCGTTGAAAATGTGAAGCTTCGCCTCCAGCTCGGCATCGATTTTAGCAATTTGAAGAGCCTCCAGCCGTAAAACTGCGATCTGTAATTACGTTTCTTCCGATTAGTTCTTACACAGATATTTCTTCAATTAACCTACATTTTTTTCCAGTTTCTCGACGAGACCGCAGCCGGAAGTCTCATCGCTTCTCAAGAAATAAATTTCGGAGGGTTCGTTCTCCGGATTGTCTATTCCCTCTATCGTATTGTTATCCATCATCTTCACGCTTATATCTTGTGCGATCTTCCGACGTTTCAAGAGAAACTAATCTTCTCATGGAAAAACAAAACAATGTCAAATCTGGACTATCGATGTCTTTTTTTTCTTCTCTCCGCAACTTTCGCTACGACGAAACAAAAGGATGCGGATTTTCTCGGGAAGTTCATAAATGACAATAAAAATATTAGTCTCTTCTTTTTTCTCTCGATTCGCTCTCCTTCTCAATTTTTTCTCTCATTTATTACTTCAACAGCCAGCCATCAATTAATAATCGTATAATATACATATAAACGGCATTTTCTCGTTTCATTTATTTAAGACAATTGTTGGTTGTTTTTTTTCAAACTTATATAATCGGTACACAAATCAAGTGTTAAATTGCATGTATTTATTGGTATAATTTTTTTTCCTCAAATTTTTCACTCACTTCCATCAACATTATTTTTAATTCATTAAATTTCGAGAGGTGATGATGCGAGACTTCGGGTGTCAATTGCCAGATTTGATTACAATCAATCCGTCTATTCACTTTTTCCCCGAAATTCCTATTCAATTAATCGTACAATATAATATAATGTATATATATATAACTTTTTGGCTAGTATTAATTCGTAGAATAGATAATAACGAGGTATTATTAGCCGCGCTTCGACAGGCGAGGTGAGGGGGGGCTTGGGGTGCGTGAAATCACGACGAAATATATCGCGAACACGAAATTGTAAAATCAATCTCGCATTGTCGCAACTTTTAAACAAGATTTTTTTTATCGTTCACGCTCTTGCCTTTTTAATTAATCAGCGAAGATCCAAGTTGGAATTCATACTTGGAAGTGTCTTTCAATGATTCGCAGCTTTTTGTTTCATCAAACAACTGGTTTTTTTTCACCATTATCTTCATTTCGAGAATACAGCTTAAAAGCTAAGCCCTTAATATCTAATCATCTTCAAATCACCGTCAATCGATCAATGTTTTTTATCATCTCATACAAATGATTCTTTTTTTTTCTGAATTATTTTTTCCAATAGCTCCTTGCTTCGCTATATTATGAAACATTAACGCATAAATCGCATTCTCCTTTGCTCATCCAAAATTTAATTGCATATGTGATTTTATTTTTATAAATGCCTTTTTTCATTCTTTTGTTTGTTTTTTGTCTATACGCCGAGGATTATTTTTCTCGACGGTTTCTCCGAAGAAGATTCTTGTTTTTTTCGAGATGAAGAAACGGAGGACGAGGCTGCGCGAGGATTTTAACGGAGGACGGATTTATGCTGGCGTTTGGCATTTCCGGCAAATAAAAAAATCAGACAAACGCTCTTTGCATAAAAAAAAAATCAACACCACCAGGAACTTTGTCATTGAGTCTTTTATTTTTCTCGCCACCTTTATCTCTAAAGAAACGCAAATATTCTCCGTAAAAACGCCTTTTCGGTGAGACTGACATCTCGACGGTGTAAAAAATGCTTGAAAACATCGTGGGGCGTTTTCACTAGTTTTTAGTGCACATGAGTTTGACTCGTATAAAAACCCCCACCGTGTCTTCTTGTATCGTTATTAAGGAAATCAATGATTAGCAACGAGTTCGGGCAATCAATCGGAACGGAAAAATCATTAAATCAATTAATCGTTTATTTATCAAATTCGAGGCTACTCGTCCCCCGGTTAGCTTAGAAAATTGTACTCCATGTTCTGTTTTCATGTTTTAACACTCGACAACTCAACATTTTTTTTTTATTACGTTCTTTTGTTTACTTCTTGTCCAATTCGTATCCGAAACGTTTCCAACGAATTATAGAAGAAATTTACAAAAGGGTAGGTTGGAAACGGATGGGACAAGTGTTGAATAATGAAAGTAGAACACTGAAGACAAGAACTTCTCGGACACGGCTGAATCGCTCGTCGAGTGCAAAAGCAGTAGTTCGAACGGAAGCGGAAAAAAACCGCGATCTCTCAACTATCTCGTAATATCAATCTACCGCGAACTGTCACCCTGAAAATTGAGCTCGATCGTGCTCGTTTCGAAGTTCAGTGTTGACGAAATTGTGGTAAAAGTTCAAAATTCACTGAGATTAAATTCACGCGAATTTTCGTCTTTTTTTCTTTTATAAATGCTACTGGATGATTTTTTTTATCTACGCTGCCAGTGGGAATCGCGCGAATGATTGTGGTGTCTGAAGTTTTGCTGATGACCACTGTGATTACGATTATTTCCAATGTTGTGACGAGGCCTGTTGCCTCGTCCGTTCAAGGTGTTGTAGTAGTGCCTCCGTCGGGGATAAGACGGCTGTCTGTTCCAAGTTTTACCGTTCTGGTACTCCTGAAATGAATTGTAACCGGGATTCGACCGTCCCGACTCGTAGTCACGATGATTCTTCAATTTCTTCGTTCTACCCCGATCCATCTCGTCCTCGTCCGGATCGTGGTGACGCTTGCGGTCCTCTCGCCTCTCGTTGTCAACCTCCCGCTCCAAATGAGCTCTGTCGCCGTTCCAGTTCGAAACTGCGTGAAGAAGAATAAATAAAAAAAACATTGAAATTCATGGGTTTTAGTAAGTTTTCATTCGGACAGAATTTATAACATAGCAGTGAAAGTTTGAGATGAGGGTATCGTGGCTAGTGAACGTAGATCTTTCAAGTTCTGTCGACTTCGATAAAACTCGATCAACTTGTCGTATTAGACTCGAACGATTCAATCACTCGAGCGTAATCGTGTGTTAGAAAAGAGTATCAAAATAATTGGTTACATGTTATGTTTAAGGTAGTACTAGCGGGCAGCTCACGTGAGTTCAGAGAGAGTTGCAAGAGAATTGCGACCACTTGTCGATAGGATAAAAATCTGAAAAAAAATTAAGCATATGGACGGTGCTGAAAAGATTGATTTTGCATAATAATAGTTCTAAAATGGTATTAACAGATTATCGAAAAAAAATTGTTCAACAAATCCCCGGCAACTTAACTTTTCGTTCATATGAAAACAATTTGTTAATCTTTTTGAATACGTATGAATTTTTTCAGAATTGTAATTTTTGAAAATTACTTTATTTATTAACTAAAAACGCCATTTTCAGAAATTACCCGAAATTCCGAAAAAATTCATACGTATTCAGAAAAATCAACAAATCGTTTTCATAAAAAAAAAAAGTTAGGTTGCCGGGTGATTTGTTGAGAAATTTTGTTTTGGTTAATTTGTTAATAACATTTTGGAATCATTATTATGCAAAATCAATATTTTCAGTACCTTCCATATGGTTGATTTAAAAAAAATTTGATCTCATCGAGAAATGTTCGCAATTCCACGCTCAATTCTCTCTGAACCCACGTGGGCTCGGCCTGTCCGCAAGTACTACCTTACGTCATGGTAAAAAGGAAAACGAGACGGACGAAACCGTAACCGTAATTGCAGTACACGTTCTGTACAGTGCAGTACACAGTGTATGTCCCGAGTAGCTATTGGTTAATAAAACACCATGGAGAATGAAAAATGATGTATTTCATGCTAGGAACTTAGGAAAACGTACACAAAAAAACTTTTTTTTCAAGCGGGACGGGAATACTCTTCTTTTACAGGGATTTCACCGACGTTTGCTCATCCTTTAAATATTTCGAATATATACTTTTTTGGATTTTGTTTTATCTGACAATAGGATGCGTTCTGATAGGGATTCGATTGATCGGGGCTCTCGTCTTTCGTACAGTTGTCGTGCAGCTGCCGAGTTTCGCGAGGCTACGATCGCCGTCACCGGGAATTTTCACCTTCGCGAATCTCGTCACTGTTTTCGAAAACGGCAAATTTAAACGTTTCTCGCAACAGGCTTGACAACGAGATTCCGTCAAACGCGCGCTCGACGGTGTGTCCAATGTATCTCGAGATTTTTTTATGAAAGTTGCGCTCCTCGCGGTGTTATCGAAGGATTTGCTGGAAGGTTTTTGACGGACGAGTGGTTTTAGGATTTTTTTTCCGTACTGACCCGACGACGTGCCGTAACCTCGATTCGACATCTTGCGCAGGTGTGAAACGGTCTCCGAGCGGTTTGTACCGTTGAAATTTCGCGGCGCCGCTGCACTCGGAGCTGGAGTGTTTGCATTCTGACTCGACGATTTTCCTTCCCTGAAAAAAAAGTAAAACCATGAAAAGACCATTCTAATGATAGAGTAAAAACAGATAAAAAAAACATCTTCGATGGTCAAAAGAACGAATTGAAGAAAAAAATGTATAGACAAGAAAATAGAAGTAGGGAAAAGGTTTGTGACTAAAGTAAAGCGATTCACGGTAAATATTGATACATGGCAATAAATTTATGAAAATTGAGCTAACGTAATCAAGACATCGAGCAGTTCAAGCCACACCCAAAGCGTAAACAATTGGAGAATTTCGCAGCGTAAAATGCATTTGAAAATATACAAATATACAAAGAGAAATTTGCGTTTGTAAATGTGACTAACAATCACATTTATAAATGCAGATGTGGAAAAAGGGGGTTGAAGCAATAAGTAATAAAAAGTAAAGCAGGTTTATAGGAAAATTTAGAAAATGGTTTAGCACATCGATGGCCCAGGAGCTCACAATGAGGGAAAAAATTACGAAAGTTTGGCCTGAAATCACGAAGAAAAGATATATACAGGAAGTTGTAAGCGTACTTCGATAGCACAGAAATGTTTTAAATTATAAATATCCGAAGCATTGTTGTAATAAAAAGAATGCGATAGAAAATAAATATTTCAAAGCGTGTCTCGAATCTCCATGCATCAACGATTTAACGTACGAAACGCACTTGTTATCTGTTACGGACCATCCGT
Source organism: Ichneumoninae sp. B BG-2022a (assembly GCA_030522725.1). NCBI lineage: Eukaryota > Metazoa > Arthropoda > Insecta > Hymenoptera > Ichneumonidae > Ichneumoninae sp. B BG-2022a. Next base: position 8,859 of record JAPYZD010002049.1, read on the forward strand.
TGGCCGTTGCTCCGGAAGTGGGTGAAGGTGCGTCCTTGGACACTTGCCATCCATTCATACTGCTAGTGGCCGCTTTCGTCACGACTTTATCCTCCAATCCCGCTCCGGTTTTCACTCTGATCGGATGCCACTTCTCCTTTCCATTCGCTTCTCCAATTCTTCCATTATTTTCCGTTTTTCCATTCTGATGCTTCGCCGGACTGGCGCTAACTCCGTTGCCCGTCGTCGAGCCATTGAGCGTCTTCGCCTGAGGTTTCGAACTTCGAACTTCGGTACTCAATAACGTACTCCCGTTTTTCGTCGTTTTCAGTGTCGGGTCTTTCCCGATCGTCGGAATCTTCGGCGAATTGCTCGTCTCCTTGATACCCGAAATTTTGCTTAAACCATTAGAGGTGTTTCCCGAATTATTTTTCACACCGGAAGTATTAGGATTGCTAGTTTGAATCTTCGCTTGTCCGGAAGCTGAAGAATTCTCTTCCTCGTCGCTGGACCCATCGTAGGGTACCAAGCTCGAGCCGCTCAGGACTTTGCCATTCTTTATGTGCATCACGAGTCTCGGCTGTGTTTTGTCGACCATCTTAGCCGGCAGCTGAGGCCCAATGAAGTTTGTACTCTTATTCTGCAGATTCGAGGTGCTATTAGAATTCTTAAGCGTCCCGATCGGCGCCTCGGGCTCACAGGTGAATTTTTTCGTAATTCCGTTCGCTGGTTCGCTGCAGTAGGCTGGTATTGCCGATGTCGACGGTTTACCCGGCAACTTTACCATTATTCCATTGGGAACAGTTTTCGTAATAGTCGAGCCGTTGACTTTGGTACTCTGCGATCCAAAGTTTTGACCCGGCGTCGGCGATTCCATCTCAAATATCATAATGTAGGCATTCGTGTTCAAAACATTGCCGATATTAATTGGACGCACGCAAGAATCGTCGAAGCTGTAGTATTGGCCGGTTGAAACTTGTGCGACGGCCGTGTAATGTCCGCAATTAACCGACGGTCCCATGTGCGTCACCATCGACATCAATTTGTAGTTCAAATGCCTCTCGGGTTCGCCGGGTTCGCGCCACAAGTGCGGACCCATGTCTACCGTCTGCTTGAAGCCTATGTGACGCGATATCTTGCCTCCCAGTACACTGAAGCGTTTCAGCTGGACGCACAGAACCTTCGGCGCTCGCTCGAGACTGAATTGTTTTGTCGCTGGTACACGACGCTTGCACGCCTCGCACTTGTAGTCGTTGTTGTCCAATTGTTCGCGACTGAAGTACGACGTCAATGCGTCGTCGAGGGTGGAAGCCTTTCGTATGTCGACCAACAAATCCTGTCAAATTTAACGACATCAATTACACTTCTGTTAAATCCTTTGCCGTCATCAAAGACACGATGCAACGTCTGTCCGAAAGCTAAATTTTTTTTTTACATTTGTCATTTGTAATGTTAATAGAGTACACGAAATCTTGCCTGAAAGTGCTGAAACGTCGTCGATACGTGGCGACACTGCAGACACTTGACTTCGGTTCGAATGTAACCGCCGAAGATCTGATTCACCGGTGTCGTCTCCTTGGAATAACTGTCGAGCTTCGTTGCTCTGTGACGAGCGAGATACGCTCGCTCCATTCCCTCCAGCAGATATCTCAGGAACTCGTGGGCGTCTTCTTGCTGCCCGGGTACCATAGTCCTACAAATTACTGTAACAAAATATATTTTTTTTATTTATAAAAATATCATGAAATATCGATAGCCGATCCGACCGATTCAGCAACTTACGCTTGAGCTTGTTGTATATGTAGAATGGCTTTATAGCGCTGCCGGACTTTTCGTGACTGAACTGAAGAGTCTTGGCCATCGCGCACGTAAGGCACTCTCCTCCGCCATCTACGGAAAAAAAGATACAAATTTTATTTCCTATCTTGAATGTTGTCATTAAATTAATCTTGATTTTCTCAATCGGGTATCGTTGATAATAATAATAATAATAATAATCATAATTTATTGAGCGTTCTCAACAGAAATACATTCATTTAGGAGAGAGTGGGGAGGTTTGACCACTTTTGCTCGATCCAATATTTGAGAATTATAACTCTGTTATCGCGTTCCTAACGTTACCGGTCACGGCGTTTAGAGCGCAGATAAGACTACGATCCTCTAGCACTCATAGTTTTGTTTTAAAACGAGTTCCTTGCTTCTTTATCGGCAGATGGTCAAGCCTCCCGCATGGTCAAACCTCCCCAGTCTCCCCCCTTTACATTAACACATTTGGTAACATTACGTATAATTCCTCTTATACGAGCTAGTGGGGCTAATGATTAAAATACGAAGTATTCCTGTCGCGCCTAATACACATAAAGTGATCGCAAAAGTGTCATAAGCACTTGTCCGCAATCTAAAATTATATTAATAGAAATGTAAATATATTAACAGAACAAAGTATAGTATTTAACGTTTCTTTGTTGGGTTGACCAGTTTGTTTTACACACTGCTTTTTCTCGCCGCATGGGGCTTAAGAGCTAATTTACCATTTCACTTAGAACATGCCTAGGAATATCTTTCACGGCCACAGTTATCGTTTTTTATTGATGTCAGCAATTTTTTGTTTTTTTATAAATCTTACCGTTCTGTTCACACTTGGAGGTGTGATGGGAATCGGACAGAAGCCAATTGACGAGAGCAGGTACGTGAAACAGGGCCTGCAGCGTACTGTTGAGGTAACAAGTGTTACCGACGTTGTACATTCCTGCCCCGACCGGGCAGGTTCCCTTCCATCCAAGAGTTATCTTGTCTGCTTGGTAGAGCGTATATTCGGGCTCCGGTAAACTGGGACCCATCTCTTTGGAGGAATTTTTCTTATTCGTCGTGTTTTTTACGGCTTCTGTCTGTTCCGTGCTCGGCAAACTCAGAACTATGTACTTTGCTTTGAGCGGATCCAGCACCTTCGAACTGTATCCATCCGACTTCTCGTAGAGTATCTCCGACTGCAGGATTCTCGAGGCGCTGCCTGCGAGCGACACGGAGATGTTCGAATCCGTTGCACTTTTGCTGTGTCCCAACTCCAACGAGTGACGGAGCGCTGCCACTACGGGATCGCAGACGCTCACCGCAGGCATCACTGTACTGATCCTTGCGAGTTTTATTCCTACTTCAGCCTCCTGAAACTGGCAAAAAAAACATTGCACTAATTACAGTATTCAGTACAAATCTCAAGCTAAATAATGCCCCAAAGAATTGGGCAACCAAAGATAAATAATCGGGCAACCAAAGACAAATAATCGCTGTGTTGATTATTAATGTTCAAATAAAATAATGAAATACATTTTGTCTAGTTTTATATTAAGATGGGAACTGGTGATATTATTCTAATTGTAGACATACTTCAATAATTTACTGATTTACTGATGCATTTTTATTACTGTATGTAGTAAAAGGTTTCATCCCGTAAACAAATAAATAAATAAATAAAAAGCTGCTTCAAATGTGACTGCGGAAATCGAACACGCTCGCGTGTCCGTAACATTCCGGTCCATCTTCCGGCCTAACTAATAGAGAAAGGAAAGAAATATCTATATATATAAAATGTGATATTGAGAGTTTAAGTAAAAAATGAGAACAAAAATTATTGAATTTTTTTGTTTGCTTTGATCTTTTAGGCAGAATATTTGGAACACACATTTTGCACATTCGATAAACTATCCGTAGCTCATAGTGAAAAATTGTCAAGTTGCTATTACAATATTTCTCTCCTGTGTTAAATGGAGCACTTGTGTCCTATTTTTTTGTAAATATTGCATTACGTTGATCAAACGTACTGATTAACGTTGCAGATCTGATTTTGTGTGTACAATTTGTTTTTCCCGTAAGTGAAATTCAATTGTGTAGTATTATAGAATTATCATATTAAAAAAAAGTCCAACTGCAAATCTCAAAAGCAAATTATTGTTTTTTTTTCTCCACCATCCAACTGCAAAAGTTTATCTCCGAAATGATAAAAATTACATCTACCATACGCCTCAATCCTGCAAAATCTTAAAGTCGATTTGATCGAAAATCGGTGACGTTATGCCGCGAGAATAAAATTAATCGGATAAAAGTTAAGTTCAAACTAGATTTCGATTGCGATAATCGCGAACTAAATATTTTATGTTTGTCGGAGCGTAGAAGCATGTGGGCCCAAACGCTGAGCACGCGGCATCGAAGCAGACACACCGCGCCAACGCTTTGTTTACCTCGTCGTATTTTCCGCCTCGAATTTATCCCGAAACGAAGATTTTTAAAACGATTTTCCTCGAACTAATGTCCCGACGATATTGCGAGATTCGATGGAGGATGTTATTCGAATATTTCGACGTAACGAGGAAACGAGGGTGCTGATCGTAACTTTGAGAAAAAAAAGGTAATATCGCCGGATAGGGACTGGGCGCGTGTCTCACGTTTCTCCTCGTCTTAGCGGGAATAAATAGTTTGTGTCGTTTTCACGACAGTTATTACAGGATAAAACTCACCGCTCTCGACACTCTGTTTCTACGTTAGCGACCACTTTACTGTGAAAATAATTTACGAAATTTTATTGACGCTTTGCGTGAAAAGGATCTTTCGTCAGGCGGATGACATATTTTCACGGGTTAATCGTTGTTCAACCAGTTTTGTACGCGGAAACGAGGAGGCCCCCTGCATCACCGCACTGCTACACCATGACGGCGGCCATTTGCATTTATCCGGCGTTCGGTAGCAGCGCCGCCGCTGCCGACCGGACGCAGTCAAATCAACCTCTCCTCATCATTCGTGTCACCGATGTGAAGTTGGTCAGTCGTGTGTTTTTTTTTATTTTCGATACTTTATTTTTGTGATTCTATCAAAATGTTCCGATGGTAAAACAGTTTTTTTTCTTTCCTCCTTTTTCCCTGTGATATCGTCGATAAGTAGAGAAAGCGAGGGAGCAACAATTTTTCTCGGCTCTGTTTTAGTAGATTGTGTCTGCGACGTCGAAGCGGCCAATCCACACTGATGGTGCATTTTTATCATCTTTAGGACAAGACAATTTGACTTTCGAAAACATAGGCGTAGAATCGTTCGTAAAGAGGGAATCTTCGATTGTAGGTAGCTGTTTTACCCTCGGAGGAATCTCGCATAATTTTATTAAGGATTTTATGAAGGAGTAAACGAACGAATAAATAAAGCGGACGATAATCGTCATGCAAAACGTTGCTTTGCGGACACGTATAGATGTAACGGGAAGAAACTTTATTAAACAGTTACCCGTTTAGTATTCTCGTAATCGAACGACGCTAACGTTACAGGACAACTTCTCCGTCGTTACATAATCACAGCGAGATACTGTTACGAGAAATAAACGTCTACGATCATCCGACATTAAAGAGACACTGTGTGAAAAAGTGTATTCAACCGGTCCCATGGTGTAATGGTTAGCACTCTGGACTTTGAATCCAGCGATCCGAGTTCAAATCTCGGTGGGACCTTACGACATTCATTTTTTCCTCCAATTTTTTTTTTCGCATGAGTAGACATCGGTTCAATTTCTTAAAGGTCTTCAACCTATCGAACCTAACCGAAAGGATAAAAAAACGATTTTGATACAATTATTCATTTTCATCTGGCAAACTTACCATGCGCAGGAAATTTGTTTTCTTTTTTTGTGTTTGAGAGTCATATGACTACGAAATATCTTACCTGACCGGTCGTATAAACATTATCTCTGTTCGGTAATTTTTCCGCTCGCTCGAATTTCTCGCAATCGGTCCACGAGGCTGGGGAGATGCGCGAGGGGATGTTCATCGCGAAAGTGTTATTTTACCTCTAGATTAAACGGAAGAGTTTGGCGCGTGGGGATAAAGAAAACTGCGCCGAAGGGCCGAGTAGGGGGAGAAGCGACAGTGGCGGCTGTCGGCGGTAACCGCTCGCAAGGCCGCCATATTGAAATTCACCTCGCTCGGTTAATTTTTGCGCGAAGCCAACACCGCGACGGCGTGTAACAGTATTTTCACGTCTATCGCGCGTCCACCGAATCCTCGCAGTGTTGTCGTTAAAAAAAATCCATCGACGTGCCACCTCAAAAAATAACAATAAAATCCTCACGTCGGCGAGATTTCCTCGAAACCGGAAGCGACGCTGATCCAGCGTCCCACCGGACAATACGGGTTAATTCGCGATGAAAAAATTACCGCTCGGACGACCGTGGTCGTAAATAAAAAAAATTGAAAAAAAAAATATATATATTAAATGAATAAAAAATAAAGCCTGGTATACGCGAGTACAGTGCAAACCTTTCGAGTTAACGCGGTTCATCGAGATTCGGTCGATACAGAGTTGATCGTGGCTTGAAACTAATAAAGTAAAAATTAACTCGGAGATAAATGTTGCCGGTGCTGCTGCGGCAGCTCGAGTGGTGCCGAGCGTCGGAGTGTCTACCCAAAGTGTATACGTCGGTGGGACCGCACGAGTGCAGGCGGTGTGTCCCCACGTAGTTGGTCGCTCATCGTGGTCGGCGCCCGGGAGGGCACACGCGCGTCTCTCTCTCTCTCAATCATCGTACTACCAACATATCGCATCTAATTTTTTTTTTTAATGACAATATCACATCGATACCCCAACACAACTGGTGTCGTAACTAAAATCTCACCTAGTCGAAGCATAATAGTTGAAAAAAATTAGACAAACACTAAATCGTCGGTGTAATAAAAGAAAAAATTTGAAATAATATCTCAATTAAGACAAATTACTGTTTGTGGTGTTTTTTGGTTTCATATTTTTTTTTTTGTATTTCGCGTCGATAGTACGAGACACTGTGTTATGATAGTGCCTGTGCCGATCGTGTACGCTTCAGTGGACGCGTATGTGGATACACACGAGAACGACTACGAGAACGACTACTGGCCAAGTCATCACCGACGACGGCATCGCCGGATCATTGGCTTCGCGCGAGAGCTTGAGCTCTTCGAACGACCATAGGAAGGAATATAAACCTGATTCTGTACGGAAGCGAAGAGAAAATTCGTGAGACGCTAACATTGTACGAGTTTCTCACTCGGTCGTAAATCCTGCCCCCCCTTCCCCAATCACACCCCCGCCCCCCGGCCCCTCTGCCGCTCTACCGCCTATTGGTATTTTTCGTCTTTGTGCAATCGAGAAATCGATTTGACGCTGTTACTGGCGGTGCTTTTGCACTTCGAGTTCGCGAAAAATTTGATTGACCCTCAGGTACGTCCGCACTTCTCCCCTTTCTCTGTGCATAAACCCATTGCCCCCCCCCCCCTCCCCGCTCCCCGCCGGGGTTTCACCATGCTGTACCGACTTTATATCTTGTACATTTGTGTATGAAAATATATGTATATATTCATATATATGTATACACACAATGTAGATTGCTAAAGTAATCGAGAAAAAAAGTGTCGGTCGATGTGTGAATATTCTTTTTTTTTTTTAATCAATATTCGCTTTTGAGACATTGGGAAAAAATTTGTAAGTCCGACGATCGTGACGAAAGTCAGAGCGGCGATAACATTTTTAATGCTTTGACAAGCTCGAAGGCGTCGACTTCCGGTATTATATCTTTAGCGAGAAGATACTCGGGTTGGCTTTGCTTGTGTCATTTTTTTTTCTAACATACTTTCGACACCTGTTGATGCACGTTTTTTTTATATCTATTTCTCTGCGTAAAATAAAGTTTGTGTGATGAAACGTGTCGTAATATCGAAGGACAGTGTCGGTTTATTCGTCCGACGATTGGCTGTTACACCAGACCGAAGCCGGAAGCTGTTGACGACAAACTTCAGTCGGACCGGATACGAAAAAAAATAGTTTCTTTTTTCTTTGATATTAACAATATCCTGTTTGAGTTTTACATCTATTTCGATACATAAAATTATGCGATCCAGTATTTATTTTTATTTTTATCTAGAAGATTTTAAGCAAGAAATAGAAAGGACATCCCTTTGTCACGCTTCTTTCGCGATTGTCGTTGATCTGTAACGGTTCGAAAGAGCCGAAACTCTGGTCCTAGTCAGATTAGGACCTTCGTAACTTAAATTCGAGATATGCTGAAACTCGCCGAAAACGGCTGCACATTACATCATTGTTAATCCTACGTCATAATCTTCGGAATATTTTTAGTTATGTGAAGTTTTTTGCGCGAAGCACAGGAAATAAAATTCCCAGAATTTATCGAGCAATAAAAAAAAGTAAAAAAGAGAAATAAAACATGAAAGGTAAAAATTGACGAAGGAAGGAAGGAAAAGAGAGCAGATAAAAATTAACGTGGGTAGACACACACACACACATACACACACGAGGGTATGCTCGTACGCGTACATACACGTACTTTTGTAAAGCGATGGACGAGGAATGAAAGCGTGGTGTTCGGGAGAGTACTCTCTTCTCTTCCTCGTGCCCTGCGTCTCTCGTCCCGCCGGTGAAAAATCGATTTCCCGTTGTGTACAAATGCTCTCGCCGGGGACCGGTGGCCCGAGCGGGAGAGTTCGTCCAGAGAGCGAAGATATATATACATGTACAGAGAGAGCTTCTGCGGTGGGAGTTGGGAGACGAAATTCGCGAAAATCGTAGACCGGCGGGGAGAGTAAGAGAGAGAGTGTGTCCCGGAGGTGGCGAGAGAAAGCGCGGGAGGATAAGGGGGAGGCGAAAACCGAGTGGGTGAGCCGATATTGCTTTCTGGTGGTGGACGCCACCGCCCAACCACCTCCGTGTCCTCGTAATTTTTCACACTGCTATAGTTCCTCTGCAGTTGCTGCATTTACCAATTTCTTTAAACAAACTAGAAAAAACAATCTCTCCAGATATATCGAAGTTATGCCTTTGTGAACTCAATTTTCAATCGGCTGAGCCGAAATTCCGCTTTGTCGTTGAGTTTAATGCGTCATCGATCGAAAACAAAGCCCATTTAAGGCGATCTGGAATAACCCCGGTTGATAACAAAAGCCGTACTGAATTTTT